>VZZY01015239.1:132443-148256 GCA_013400335.1 Eurystomus gularis | reverse complement strand
ATATCATTTATGAAGATATTAAACAACACGGGTCCTACCACAGACCCCTGAGGGACACCACTTGTCACTTTCCTCCATCTGGACATCAGGCCGTTGACCATCAGTTTAGTGTTGGCTTGTTCTGTCACACAAGCTGAGAGCTCCTGCTCTAACAAACTCTAAAAGTGATCTAAACTTTTCAAAATTCTTACTTCACTGGTCATTTTTAACTATGGGAAATGCTGAAATGCAAACATGCAATCCACCAGATCTCCAAGGTGCAGCACCAACTTCTCCAGTGTTCCACTGGATCACAAGACACAAAACTGCTACTGGTGCAAAACTCTTCTCTGAATGTTTTATGCCTAAAACCAAAGCTCATTTTAGTGGCAAGGAGAAAAAAAAGAAATCTGTCTTCCAAAGAGGAGTCCCTGTTTCTTCCAATCTGGAATATTAATCAAAGCCTTGGTTCAGAAGATCAGTGGGTGCAGGGTGCAGATGAGGTGATTTTGCAACTGATGCTCATCTGTCATAAGAGTATGTGAAACATCTCTCCAGTTTTGTATATAGCACAGGGGAAGGGCTGGTGGTCACACAGCACTTCTTCTCCTCCTCCATTCCACTGCTAAATTACATCAAACAAAACTTATCAATAAACTTGATGTGTCCTGAATGCTTTTTTCTGCTTAACCCTTTGCTGCAGTGGCTAAAGGAACATGGTGGGGTAAATGTAGCACAATAAAATGGATGGCGCACATCAGAAGAAATGATGAGCAGCTTGTGTATCTCTTGACAAATCCACAGTGTCCACTTCCCTCCTCCTATCACCATTTCAGACTATGTGTTAATAAAAACATGCATTTCTTGAGTAGCCCTCTTCATTTTATAATTATTATCAGCACTGCCAGGATCACTGAAGTCTAGCTTCACCCTTTGCGCAATATGGACAATCCATCAGTGTTTCATACAAAGTGCTCATCGTCTGTCCCAGGAAGAGTACTGCATCTCCTGGGAGCTAATCCAAGCTTTTCTCCCTTGCATGGGAGTGTGCATTTCCCATGGACCTCTATGGTGTCTTCATCGTTGTGTGTCACCTAAGCTTTCCTATCCATTTACTGTCATGCAGGTGCATCATTTAAGAGATTGTGCGTAGGGAAGTGCCTCGTCCTTCATCCTCTATGAAACAGTCCTGGGAACCTCGGCCCTGGAGATGGTTTTGCTACAGCAAAACTTCCAAGAGACAAGGAAAACCCACTAGGGAACTTGTTTCTCTTTAAAGAAAAGACATCCACTTCTTAATATCCAGATCTGAAACATGACAGGAAAAAAAAAGAGGGGAGAAGAGAAAAAAAAAAGGACCCAGAAAAGATTGCTTTCCTCCAAACTGAGATACACTTCTTTGTGGGCTGCAGCTATGCAAAGACAGAAGCCCCAAGATCTCCTGAGTCAGCAGCACTTTACTGTGACACAGTATGGGAGGAAGCTTTCCACCATCTGCCAGAGCCCATGGATGTCTTGGGGCTGGAGTCACCAAGCCAGAAGCTACCAACTTTGCCAGATGGAAGACTCTACCAATGGCATAAAAGCAAGTTTGCAGAAGGAAACACTTTCTTTCTTCCTACCAACCCAGAGATATCCATGGCTTTGGCAGAAGTGACCCAGAAAATAGATAGTGACACTTGGTCCCTTTCTTCATTGTTCTCTGACCCCAAACCTGAGCAGCAGGATGAATAACCATGCCAGTCTCCCTCTTTTCTGTCATGGTTCAAGTTATCAAGGGAAAGGTACGGAGAAAGAACAAGACGAAGTTCCTGCAAAGGATTGGTTTCAAGGCTTGGACATCCACTGTGAACCTCAGGTAACTTGTACCTATGGAAGCTTTAGTGATGGTTTAGGCAGCCAGGGTGCTATATGACGAGTCTCTGGATATATACTGCACTTTAAATATACTGATTCCGCTGATTAGGTTTACATCACACAGTGTGCCCTGCTGCACTATTATTGGCAATTCAAGATCATAGAATGGTTTGGGTTGGAAGGGACCGTTAAAGATTATCTAGTCCAACACCCCTGCCATGGGCAGGGACACCTTCCAATAGAGCAGGTTGCTCAGAGCCCCATCCAACCTGGTCTTGAACACTTCAGGGATGGGGCATCGACCACCTCTCTGGGCAACCTGGGCCAATGCTTCAGCACCCTCAGCGTAAAAAATTTCTCCTTTCTCTCTACTCTGAATCTCCCTCTTTTAGTTTCAAACCATCACCCCTTGTCCTGTCACAACAGGACCTGCTAAAAGGATTGTCCTCCATGTTTCTGACAGGCCCCTTGAAGTTCTGGAAGGCTGCACTAAGGTCTCCCTGGAGCCTTCTGTACTGTACAGTAGAAGTAACTTTGCAAATGCTTATTAATAAATAACTAATTTCATTACAACAGGATTACAGGAATGGACAACAGCTGCAATTTAGTTAAAAATACCTGCTATCTCCACTATAATTTTCTCAGATACGCTATCACTCGGTCACTTGATATCTTTTGTTTTCCTGTCTTCAGGAGCTGGATTTGCCTTGTTCTTCCATCATCGATTGAATGTGATGGGGGGATCCCTTCTCCTGTTTGCTAATACAGTAAGATAAAGAGGACATCAGATGATACAGGCACCACTGACTCCCTGCTTATAAAACATTTACAACATCTGTCTTTACTCTTTACAGCAAAAGGAATCACAGCTTGTGGACTGAAATGTATCTCTGCTGAATATTCGCCAGTACCAAAGGCAGCTGACATCCCCAGAGCTTCTGGGAGGCTTTCTGCAGAGGTTTCATGTTTCTCAAAATCCTGACTAACAACAGCCGCTTCACTCAATGGTCCTTTGGCAGAAAAGCAGCAGTGGCCTCTGACTAAGCCACACAACAAATCTGCTGGTTTGAGTCAGAATGGGAAGACCAGCAGCGCAGTGAAGAGGGCAAGGTAGTTAGAGTTTGCTCCTGAGCTTTTGGGTTTTGGTGCCAAATGGCAGGTTTTAACTGGTGGAAAACCTCAGTGGGTCATCGACTGAGTATGTCCTACCCAACATCCATCTCCTCTCCCTTGCCCTCCATTTCTTCCCTCACACACATGTGCACTCACTTCCATCAATACCTGGAATCTGGGGGTGCGATGAGACAGGGCTCAAGGAGGAGAGCACACAATCCAAGGGAGAAACCAATGCTTCACCCTTAGGGCTTTTGGCCACACGACAAGTTTCTTGGGGGTCCTGGGGCTGTCATGATAGTAAGTGTTGCAAGTTTTGGACCACGTTTTTATATTTCTGATACAGTCCACCAGAATTGAGTCTCCACTTAATTAATTTCCCAGTGCTCCCACCACTATCTTGTATTTCCAATTACCGTCCCCGGAGAAACTGTTGAGAAACTCAGCAGAAGATCATGTAGACATCACTACAAACATTTGCTGGAACCTTGCTCTTTGAAAAGTGCAACAAGTATTCTTCCTCTACTATAAAAAAAAATTGTGGTATGAGGGGAGACAACCTCTCTCGCCCTAAAGATCCATCACAAATGAAGAAGGTTATGCACACATCCTAAATACAGAGTAAATGGGAGGGTTTCTCTTCTCCTGTGCATCAGAGCAGTCGAGTAATTTTTCTTTTCCCAGTGCAGCCATAGGGCACCATTACAGAAGCCATCAGTTATAGTTAACCCACAGCCACACCACAAATGTGAGATGCTTTGCATGATTCCTTCAGCTCACTTGCTTCTCCAAATTGCCACCTACAAGATGTGTTACTACTCTGATTAAATGGGAGGGAAACCACAGTGCTGAGAGGTTAAGTGTCTTGCCCCAGTTATGCCAAGATGCACTTGCACAGGTCATGGGCAGCTAGTGTCACCCCTTGGCAGTCCGTTGCCTCTTTGCTGCCCACCTCTCTGTTAAGGAGATAACCTCACTGTGCTTGGGAGCATCCTCCAATCCATCAAGGGCTTTTGCTGTTCATCATGGGGCTACACCTTGGGTCTTTGCTGTTCACCTTGCACTTTCCTCACCTCTCTCCCACAGCACTGCAGGTTTGCTGTGGAGGGGGGGTGATTGCCAGCTGCCACCCAGCAGATAAAGTGCTAAAGCGCAGCATCTGTCCACAAGCTGTCTAGGTGTCTCCAGGCTGATGGCTGCAGTCCTTCTCCAGACCATGCTCTTCTAATGAAGCTGAGCAGATCATCTAAACCTTGAGATACTGCACAGCTCACCATTCACGGAAGTCCCCTGTGCATATAAAATGCATTTGTTGTACTGATGAAGTATTAAGATTTACAGATGAATAGCAGTATTTCCCCATGCTGGGGGCATGCTGGACCTCCTGCTTCTACATCAATGCTAAGCAGTCCACTGCCTGCTCATCCAATTGCTCAGATCACTGGCACACTCCTGCTGCATGTGCTTGAGCAGCAGTGCGTCTTTGCTGTGTATTCTGCTTGTGCAAGGGGTCATCATAGAGCACCAAGGATCTCCTGGTCCCACCTTTCTTGGCCAAAGCACAGCCTAGACAAGCTGGCCCAGCACCCTGTTCAGACAAATCTTAGAAGTGTCCAATCGGGGATTTCACCACGTCCCTGGGGAGATTATTCCAATGGCTGATTGTCCTTGTGAAAAACATTCATCATGAGTCCAGTTGGAACCTCCCCAGGAGTAACTTGTACCCATTACCCCATGTGACTCCTTGTAAAAAGGGAGTCTCCATCCTCTTTGTAGCCATCCTTTAAATACTGGAACATGGTGATAAGGTCTCCCCTAAGCCTTCTTTTCTCAGTTCTCTCAGCCTTTCCTCACATGGCAGCTTCCTAGTCACAGAATCATAGAATCATTAAGGTTGGAAAAGACCTCTAAGATCATAAAATTCAACTGTCAACGCAACACTACCATGACCACTAAACCATGTCCCTAAGTGCCATATCTACAAGTTTTGGAACACTCCCAGGGATGGTGACTCCACCACTTCCCTGGGCAGCCTGTTCCAGGGCTTGACCACACTTTCAGTAAATAAATTTTTCCTAATATCCAATTTAAACATCCTCTGGCACAACTTGAGGCCATTTCCTCTTGTCCTATTGCTAGTTACTTGGGAGAAGAGACCAACACTCACCTCTCTACAACCTCCTTTCAGGTAGTTGTAGAGAGCAATAAGGTCTCCCCTCAGCTTTCTCTTGCCTAGACTAAACAGTTCCAGGTCCCCCAGTTGCTCCTTATAAGACATGTTCTCCAGACCCCTCACCAGCTTGGTTGCCCTTCTTTGGACCCTCTCCAGACTGTCTTCATCTGATGATTGCAGCTTCTGAATGGCACCACAATGCAAATATGAATTAGGAGAATGTAATTACAGCAGCACCATGCACACAGCAAAGTGACTTCATAAACAGAAAGGCCAATACAAACACAATCTTTCAGCGACACCGCACATAGTAAAAATTCTTATTTAACTGGAAATATTCTCCACACAGGAAAGATGAGTGCCTACACCCTCAGGAAAGGTCCCAAGGTGAGATTTGGCAGGGCCAACAGCATAACTGCCTGCTCAAGAGGCAAGGTGAGAAATGATGGAGCTGACCTTTTTTTTTGTTGTACTCATCTTCTGTTGCATTGGAGGAGTCCGAATGATAGTCCCGAAGCTCCTGTTCATACATCTCCAAAAAATTCTCATCTGTCTTCCCTTTCTTAGACTTGTCACCTTTTTTCTTCTTCTTTTCTTTGCTTTTTTTGCCTTTTTTCTTCTTTTTCTTTCTGCGCTCATAGTCATCTTCATCCTCACTGCTATACTCTCTTCGCTTGGTTTTTTTCTTTTTCTTTTTCTTCACTTCCCCATCAATCTCTGAGTCCTCAGACTTTGTTTTCTTTTTGCTTTTTTTCTCCTGGCTTTCATCTTCCCTGTCTTCCTCAACTGCCTCCTCAACTACCTCCTCCTCTTCCTCCTCCTCTTCTACTTTGTTCTTTTTGGTCTTTTCTTTCATGTCATTGTTTTTCACCCCTACACTTTTAACAACACTTTATGACTACCTTAACCTGCCACCTACCCTAGCTTCTTTGCCAATTGCTGAAGTTCTCTAGTTCTCCTCTCCCTGCCTAGGGCTGGGCTGCCTTCACCTCACAGTGTCCTTCCTCCCCACCAGCTCAATGTAGGTATATCCTGCAGTCCCTTGTCTTTCCCAACCCACAGGTGCTGACAGCTCACCTCCTCCTCACTCTTCCTACCTTCTGTCACCTCCTTGACTGAGGCACCTTCCCCTCTCTTTTGTCTCTCCTGGTCTTTGGGTTTTCTCCTTTTCGTTATTATTTATTTATTGGTCTGTGCTGAGAACTTTCTCTTTTTTTCAGAGCTGCCTCAGCCTCCTCTCAGGGTCAGTTGACAGTCTGGGTCTACGATATCAGGATATGCCAATCAACACTGTAGCTCCCTGGAAAACTGGTCAGATGAGGGCACATGGTCAAGTCACTTCTTGTCCTTCACATGCCAGTTCAGGACGGGAGAGAACAGAATTTCTCCTCCTCATAACATGCAGCAGCTTCAGAAACCTCATGAAAAATTACTTAGTGCTATCCAGTCATGTGGTTATAAGACAGATGGGCGGGTGAAAAAGGAGACCCACCAAGCAACCATATCACACTGGTCTGCATTTCCTCTCCATTATTCATGGTGTCAGGATCACCTTACTGATAACAAAGGTCTCAACTTTACATGGATTTTTTTTTTTGACCAGCCAGGCCAGTGACCATAAAAAACAAATACCTCCAGGATCTCTGTCTGGAGATCTTCATAGCATCAGCAATATACTCCTGCATCCATCTCCTTCAGCCTCCAGTTACTGTGCTGCACCTCCAACCAGATGAAAAAAATCAATGGTCAATAAATAAATACGGCAGTCGGAAGAAGACATTGGATGCACTTTGCACAAGGTGCCCTTACAACAGCCCATCTTGGCCAACCAAAGAGAAGTAAAACTTGGATTAATAGCAGAGCACAAGCACAAATATACCAGTCTGACAGCTGAGATAGGTGGAGGACAGGAAAAATAATGGCTGGAAGGACATCACATTGTGAAGTATGGCCAGTACCCTGCTTGTGCCCAAGAATGCCAGAATTGGGCTCACCTAACATCTAGTACAAGAAACAGGGTTTTCACTCCCATGCACAGAGGCAGATATGCCAGTGGGACACAGGAAGGGACTGAGGGTCCTTCAACCTCTCTCCTCCCACCTGAGCAGCTGTGGTCCAAGTCCTACAATGGTGTAAGTGTGCAGCCCCGAGTGTTCAGTCTGAAGTGGCATCCAGCCCTGCAGAGGCTCTGGCAGGGCCCTGTGGCAGGAAAGGGAAGGACAAACACCACGATACCAGGTCAATCTCACCTGCAGTCAGGAGCAGATGATTTACAGTCTAGCCAAGAATGGGAAGAGAAAAGAAGAAAAATTATCTCCTTTTCTTCAAAGGTGCTGTGATGAGTTTTGTCAGAGAAAATGACGTTTAATTAAAAATTGTGATATAGAAAATCATACTGGATTTCTCTGGTGTACCTCAAGTGCACATAAACCAAGCAGGGCAGTCAGCCTGGCACTATATCACACTAATGGAAGAAGCAAGTGCAGAATTTATGACAGGACTGTAGGATGATGATACAGAGCCTCCTGCTACCACCTGCCCTGCTTGTGGGATAACTCAGCCTGCAGCTCCCTCAAATGATAAATTGTGATTTGCTTGATGGTAGACTGCCCAAGTTAATGATAGTGTAAGTGCTGGTAAATCAGAGGATTCAGCGGTGCTAAGTCTTTAATGGACATGATTTAGAACCTTCGTAGACGCATGTGAGGGTTTCCAGGAGGCAGCCTTGGAAAGGGGGCCAGGGGAATGGCATCCGTGGTGGGTTATCAGGAACATGGGCAACGGGTGTATTGATGGCAGGATGTGCAGCCCAAGCAGGGTGGCAGTGGCATTGCCCTGGGCAGGAGTGGGTGTGGAGCACCAGGCCCAAAGGATACATGATTGGTATGGATCTGTCCCACTCTCCTTATCAGGTGTCCCTGAGAGGGGATCTGATCAATGCTGATCAATAACTAAAGGGCAGGATCAAGAGGATGGGGCCAGACTCTTGTCAGTGGTGCCCAGTGAGAAGACAAGGGCCAGTGGGCACAAACCGGAATGCAGGAGGTTCCATCTGAATGGGAGGAGAAACTTATTTGCTGTGAGGGTGTCGGCGGCTGGCCCAGGCTGCCCAGAGAGGTTGTGGAGTCTCCTCTGGAGAGATTCCAAACCCTCCTGGACACGATCCTGGGCACCCTCCTCTGGTTGACCTGCTGGAAGCATGGGGGTTGGAAAAGGTGATCTCCAGAGGTCCCTTCAAGGCCCAAAGTCTGTGTTTCTATGCTTGGCACCAGTTTCCAATAATTTTGTGTGAACAATACTTTTCAAAAAGCACTGTATTATTTATGGTCTCTGTTGCTGAATGGAAATCATTCTATTAAGTATCATAGAGTGACTTATTCAGGGACAGCTTCCAAGTAGGTGAAAGCACAGGTCTGGGAGGAAACATAAGAATGGCTTTTCCAAGGTCTTAAAATCATAAAGAAAAAACAAATAATCCCTGTCCCTCCTTATGATACAGGTCTCACATGCCAGCCTCCTGGGACATCAGCACCACAGGACCAGCACTGTGCCTGAAATCCCCTGTTTACTTTCAGGTCCTGATTTTCTGCAGAGCAGCAGAAAGGCACATAATGGATCTCTGCATGGCACTTGTGAGATGGTTGGCTCAGCAGGCACCAAGGGCACGCTGCTCTGAAGGCACCATCCGGGCACGTGGATGCTGCAGGTCCTGTGGAGCTTGGGGATCCTGCAGAGATACTTGATGATGCAGCACATTTTCTCAGACAGATGCTATGCAGCGCAGCATATTCATAACTGTTACCTTTCCTCTCTCTAGGACAGACACCAGCCCACAGCAGGAATCACAGGCATGAACATTTCAGCTTAAAGCCAGCAGCTAGGTTTAGATTTTGGCCACCAAAAAGCCAGCCCTTTCCACCAAAAAAAAAAAAAAAAAAAAAGAATACCACAGAATCGAGCAAAAACCCCCCTTCAAAAAAAAAAAAATGATGGAATCTCTCAGAAAAACAAAGCTCATATCTTTGTTATGCTTTCACAAGGTGAACGCTTCGTCACACTGAGTCCTTGAGTACCATGGAATAGAGCAAAAACACGCTTTCAGAAAAAAAATCATGGGATCTCTCAGAAAAGCAAAGCTCACATCTTTGTTATGCTTTCTCAAGGTAAACGCTTCATCACACCTAGTCCTTGGGTGATTCTGCTCCGAATGGCTCCAGCTCTATGCAGCAAAATGCTGACAGCACCAACACCTAAGGCCAAAAGACAACGTTGTGATTACTCAGGACAAGTCATCCAGGTGCCAGTGGTCCCTTCTAGCCCTAAAATAGCTTTCCTCACATCTACTTGCCCCCATAGTAAGCCACCTGCCTTTGACAGCAGAGTTGCTGGGGTAGAAGAAAAGCCTTTTCCCACTCCTGCACTGGGACATTGTTTCCTTGCACTTCACTTTCTCCTGGTGCAGAGCGGGACCTCAGGTATAAGCCCAAAATAAATCACCCCTACCAATCAAATGGTTTATAATGATGGAGGAGAAGAGACATTTACCATGTCTTATTCAAACTTTGCTCTGTACACTTCCTTCATCTGTTGTTTTAATTAAATGAGAAAGCTCCAGCTCGCTTTTGTTCTTTTGGTGAATAAGAGCTGGGGGAAGAACAATGGGGTTTATTGGTGCATAAAGAACTACTAGGAAAGCAACCATGCTATTGGTGAGAACCATTAGTTAAAACTGTCAACAGTATTTATACGGGTTTATATTCTTACCGTGCATTCAGCAAGAGATTTCCTCAAATCCTCCCTCTCAAAAAGAGTCAGGCCAGAACCCACCTGAGCACCGTGAGCCCAGGGTGACTTCTCGAATTATAATAGAATTGGTGAAGTACAAGAGGTGAGAATTTGGCTCTCTGAGGTTCTAGCTCACCTGTAACCCTCTTTTCCTGGGATGCTAAAACCTGTATAGTGCTTAACCTGGAATTACCCTATCATTAGGTAATGAGAGTATTATTATTAATAATAATTTCTAGATTAATATCAGGCAAGGCATGAACACAGCTTTCCTTTAGTTCATTCTCCTCTATGTGCTTCCAGTTTTGCATCTCTTACCATAAAATCCAGATGTGCTGTACCCAGGCACCATGAAACTTATGCCAAAGAGACATTTTTTTCTGGTATCCTTCCCAAGGCGGATGCAGCACATCCTCTATTTTCAGCAGACGTTATTTTTCAATACATGCTGCTCTGCAATTATGGTTGGAGCAGTCTATCACCCTCACTGCACTGTCCAGGGTCAATGTAAAGAAGAAGGTGGTGTCCACATGCATGGTCTGTATTTAGATGCTCTTTTGGTGACCAACACACCCCATGGAGGTGAGGGCAAAGAAACTGGCTGTGAAGGACAGATAGCAGAACCTAAGTCAGATATAGGTAGGTAGAGCAGTTTTCCAGATGTTTTATGAACCAGTTGTTTCAGTCTGCCTCCCCTACTGCTCCTGTAGGGTTCAGGTTGGGGTATAATCCAGAAAAAAAAGGGCATCCTTGAGCTCCAGCTGAATTACTACCGGTAGCAGACATTTGGGGGGCTTTGAAGCACGTGATGCTCTGCCCAGGGCACCCTCCAGCCCCAGGGGCAATGCCTCAGCTTTAGTACCGCAGGATTTTGTATATTTTTCTGTGAATATACTTAGCAGTAGGGCAGGATCTACCCTCATCTCTGGATGGTTTCTTGAAAATACTCTCTGCAGCCCAGCACACCATATACTTACAATATACATATGTGTAGTCCCTCTCCTTCAGAAAATAAATGTGTGTAATGCCACAGAAATAAATACTGAAGGATTCCTTTAACAGGGCCGTTTCATTTCTCTCCTGCATACATGAGCAATGCACAAGATTACACCAGGCTGGGCAGACGAGGTGCTGGGGGAGCCTCTCGCTGGTGTTGCAGCACCAGTTATTACAGATTTAATCAGACCCCATGGTGCCTACCAAGAGCTTTGCTTTTTCTGCCACCCCCAGTCGGCTGCTCACTACTTTTTATTTTCTTTAACTCAAATAACAAAAATCTGCATCTGCATTGCAATCCCACCAGCCCAACAGCTCAGCAAGAGGTGGCTGGGGATGCTGGGGTACAGAGTCCAATCCATCTCAAAAACAGGCTTGATAAGTTTTTAATATGTCTGTGGGCTTCAGTGGGAGCTTGCCACCTTCAAGCGTATGGGCATGACGGCCTCTGCTGGTAAAATGGGGTTTAGCCAAGAGAAATGATGAAAAACCATCCTAATATTCTGCCAAGTATTTCCCTAGCAAAATGCAGTGAGAGATTCTGTGTCCCACAAAGAGAGGACCCACAGCCCCTGGGAACTGCAGGCATCCCTCAGCCGGGACATGTGCACAGACCCTGAGCCCTCAGAAGCCTCCAAACAGCAGCTCCTGTAACTCCAGACTGGGGAAACTGCTTTACTCAAGGTCATTTATATACCAGCTCTTTTAAGAATGGGTGATTGAAATTAGGGGTCTCAAAACCCCGTCAAGATAGGGCTTTGTGTGACTCTTCCACAACGCACAATGAAGTCTCTCCCATTGTTCGAACAAGCAGACACCAGAGCACAGACCCCACCAGCATCCCTGGCACCTCTTGGAGCTCACCTGTACCTCCTAGGACACAGCCAAGCAGGCATTAAATCTTACCTGTCCAGCTTCAGATGACAGAGAAGCTGCAGGAGCCCAAGGGAGGTTCAACACCCAAGCGTTTCCCAGAGGTTTTTACCCTGATGACAGTTCTGATTGAAGTAAGGAGGTGTTGGGAAAGTGCAATGCCCTTGTCCACTTTTCCCTGGAGCTGTGGTACCTCTGATTTGAAGACTTCTGCTTTCAGACGTAGCGTCTGCTCCAGGTGCCCACAGCTGGCAAGTTATACATACAATAATCCATTAAGCCTTATTTACGACCGTGAGCTGTTTAAAGCCACAACCCTGGGAAGAAACAGCATCTTAATGCTGCTAGTATAAAACAGAGCCCTCACGAGAACAAGTGTGTAAGGCTGGTGAAAGAGGTGCTCTTCTTCATCAGCTTAATTCACAAGGTTTAAGCACTGCTAAGAATTAATTAGCGACAATTAAAAATAGATTGAACTGTGATTATGGCTGTGATTGTATGCCCTTAGAAAGTCAAGCTGAGCCTACATGTACTCAGCAAATGCAAGCTCAAAAAAAAAAAAAGAAAAAGAGATATGTTGCATAAACGGAGGGGTTTCAAAGCTGAGAAGTCAAACTCTGTCACCAGAGGAGTTGTGCAACGTGGATTTTGGAAGACGGTCATCCAAGCCTTCCTGTTCAAGAGAGTTTTGCAACATAAGAAAAATGGGAAAAGAGCATTTTCACCCGCTCTTCCAACTGCCTTTTTAGCAAAGTGGTGAGAAAATAAGACCCATAGATACCAGGAATTTCAAGTGTACACAGACACACTCCAACACATAAGGGACTGAGTTATCAGCCAAGCAATTTAGAGGACATTATTTCTGTTTAAACCAGCTGTGCAGCCAGCCCTAACTGAGGCATTAGCTACAATTGTTAGCGTCTCACTGTTTTAATAAGACAGAAAAAATCATGTGGTCGGTTCACCACACATGGTTTCCTACTGAAGAGACTTTTTCCTTGAAGACTAACAGTTCAAGTCCTGCTGATTCCAAGAGAACGAGAGATTCAGCCCCAAGACCATAATTCACCTATTCCTTCACATCATAGCATACATTAGCCTGACCACCAAAAACAGGAAGAGGGATTCAGCACACCAGCTGCTTCTGTACCTGGTGCTGAGCATCCCCACAGATCGTGAGGCTCCTTCATCATGTTGTGTAGGAGTTATTTTAAGTTTCCCCCCGGAGGGATCAACCTACCTTCTCACATCCTAAACCTTTTTTCAACATCTCTGCTCTGCCAGGCGGCTATAAAATCCAGCATTTCTTAAAAAGACTGTGAAAAGTATCAGCTTTAAGTATTTCAAAGGACACTGTTCTTACCCCTGGTAAAGAACACCACAGATCACAATGAGAAGCGGAAGCAGAAGTGACTAAGTGGAGGGATATGAGGGGAAAAGCTGCTATCTTCAGGCACTGCAGTAGGAGGTAAAGAACCAAAAGTGTTCAGTTTTGCAAGGTATTGAGCACAGTGAGGTTTAAATCATGAACAGAAACACTGAAGCCAATGGAATCAATCAATGCCTGAAGCACCACCTGAATCAGAGCAGATCTGAGCAAACCTGAGAGCTTTGCTGCTATCCCAGTGACATGCAGCATGTCACTGCTGCCTACATTCGCATGGCTGTTTCTCCTTGCAAAGTTCAAGCACGGCTCTGCTTGCTCCTGCCCAGCTGCAGCACTAGGTCCTACTCAGCTTCTCCCTTGCCAAGGCATCAGGGAAACCCAGAAATGGGAATTTGAGCCCATATCAAGTCATTCCATGCCACCTTGTTGAACATACTGTATATGGTGGAGGCCAAGCACAATCCCAGTCCAACACCCCCAGCACCTCGAGCTTCCCCCTTCTCACTCCAGTACCACCTTTAGCGAGGACAGATGGACACCACAACAATCCCAGCGCTCACTGCTCCAACACTGGTCTTCTTCATCCCTAGCTCAACACCTATTTCTCCTTCCAGAAGAACCATCAAAGCCATGCTATCCACATCAGCCTCCAAGCTGTGTGCGTTTCACACCTCTCCCAGCTTGGTTTTACAAACCTATATCCATCTGTACACAGGGCTGCCACTTCTGCTGGGGAGAGGAGGTTTAAAGAGAAAAGGGAGGGAGGCTGTCAGATCCATAGTCTCCTGCTGACTCCTACCAAAGGACCAGGGTGCATTTCCACCCATCTTCTAGCTGCATCATGAGCAGCATGCCTTTGCTGCATTGGTCCCTCACCTGCAGAGATAACGATCCTTTTCATTCACCTGGCTGCTCCTGGGACTAGATCTTCTCCTGAGAAGCTCTGTAAAACAAACTACAAGCCAAAGGGCACGTTTAGGGAGGACCGAGGTGGACAAGCCTTCTGCAAATTGTTTCACCTGAACCTGGCTTCTCTTTAAAAGGCTTGAGGATGACCTAAGAGCAAACAGTGACTGTGTAGCAGCATTACCCTAAGATGTAAAAAAAGAGGATTTTAAGGTTGGGTATGAGAAACAATAAGGTCACGAGGGCAGAAACATCAGCTGTCTACTGTCCTTGCTAGGGCAGAGGTTCCTCACAGTGAACTACAGGCTGATGCAGAAGAGAAGATGGGAGGGAGAGAGGGAATCAGCTAACACTTTCCACTTCATACCTCCCTGAGTATCTCTCACTTTCCCACATCTCCAGTCAGCATTTCCCTGGGGAATGGAGCCACATGCACAAGCCCATGGGACATGGTGGGGCAGAGCCAGTCACAGAGGGACCAACCTGCTCCCACCTGTGCAAATAACCTGGTCACAGGCGGCCAAGGAAAGAGATTCTCTCGTGGATTAAGAATAAAAACACCTCTTTCTTTGCAAAACATATTAATTAATGGCATTCATTAGGGAGCTAGCCAGGAAACTAGGTAATTTAATTTCTCAAGTATACAATGTCAGGAAAGACAATGGGCCAAAAGCCAGCGCTGCCAACAAGGTGAAACCTCTTTCATTTATTATCTGAGAGGTGGGGAAGTCAAGCATGAACATCGGAGTGTCACTAGAGAAACCAGATACGTTGAGCAAGTACTAAATTATCCAAATGAGTCCATTATATCTATTGCTGTCACGCATCGCCCGAGGGAGATGGGAGAGCTCTCCCAGCTCACCAGTGATGCCATGGGCCAGTGCTCTCCTGAACATGACAGGCTTTGCTGCATTAGGCGTCACACAGAGAGAGTCAATCATTTTAGAGAGAAGAAAAAAAATAAAAATAAAAAAGCCCTACCAGCTAGCAATTTGCCATGGGAAATCATAAGCAAATAAAAATTCAAATAACATTCCTCCAAGAGACGTTTATGCCCATGAAACGCTGATTTAACCAAGAGCCACAAAAAATATTTTAAATCCCCAGAGTAGTTTGCAGCGTTAAATGTACAGGGAGGCTGGGTTTGTTATCTCTGCCAAGAGATGTCCCATCTGGACTGTGTTTGGGGAAACAATGGGAAAATCAGGCCAGGTGACTTACTTGCCATCATCTACATAAAAAGTGATAGAAACAATCAAGCTCAGTCATTTTTCTGTGCATCTCTGGCTTTCTTCCAAGCACATCAGAGAACTTACACATAAGTCAATCCTTATAGCAAGTAGTCAAGCCAAAAAGCTTTGCCACGCTCTGAACAGGTAATGTGGGGCTTGGGGAGATGGTGGATTTATTACAGCACTTGTCCAAGCTTATTTAGCAAAGTGGGGCTACAAACATCAGCAAAGGAGTCCTCTCTCACCCCCTTCCTTGGCACAAGAGTAGAGCATTTGCACCCAAGGCTGACATAGCCTTTCTTTTCTGAGGAAGCAGGCAGGTAGGTCCAAGGAACCAGATTCAGCAGAGGGAGGCATATGGCCAGAGCAAGGAGCCTTGTTTTGAGTTAGCAAGGCATGGTCTCAGCTTCAGAAGATTTTTTAGATTTAATATATTTATTTTATAATAAGCATGAATGTAGGCTGGGGATGAAGGGCTGGAGAGCAGCCCTGTGGAGAAGGACTTGGGGGTG
>VZZY01015239.1:54262-126174 GCA_013400335.1 Eurystomus gularis | reverse complement strand
ACAGCCCCTCTGGGCAACCTGTGCCAGTGTCTCACCACTCTCACAGGAAGGAATTTCTTTGTTATATCTAATCTACACCTACCCTCTTTCAGTTTAATGCTATTAGCCCTCGTCCTATCAGTACATTCCCTGATAAGGAACCTCTCCTTATCTTTCCTGTAGGCTCCCTTTAAGTTCTGGAAGGCCATAAAGAAGGCCTGCCTGGAGGCTTTTCTTCTCCAGGCTGAACAAGCCCATCTCTCTCAGCCTGGCCTCCCAGCAGAGGGCTTCCAGCCCTCGGAGCATTGTTGTGGCCTCCTCTGGACCAGCTCAAGCAGGTCCATGTCTTTCTTATGCTGGTGGCCCCATGTACTGAAGATCAGCAGAGATTTTTTTTTTCATCCTGTAAAGCATAGATCAAGAGTCGAAAGTACCTAACTGAGAGTCTGACTTAAAACCCAAACCACTGAGCCTCCTGAGAAGGTTTTACACCAGCCCTGACATGCTTTGCACACAGAAGTATGTGGGCAGAGATCCCCACTGCCCTGTGTTTTTGCACCAGGTATACAGCTGTCGAGAAGCAAAGAAATGGTTTGTTTGGTTTTTTTTTCATGCTGTTAGCTTTGAAATAAGATTCCTGGAAATACTGTTTTAAGTCCCACCTAAACGATCTTAAAAAAACACTGCATTACAACACAGCTCAACTCCAGAAACAAGAGGAGAATCACAGTTGCTTGTAATTCCTCTCTGCTGGGAGAAAGGGACAATGTGGCAGGAGCAAAGAGAGCTGGTATATGTACCTCTACATAGGTATCTACAGGTACATATGCACACGCAGAGAGTACAAAGGCAACTGAAGCACATACAGAAAGAGAAAGGAGAGAGAAAAGCATCTTGGCCCAGCCTGCGCTGTCCTTGCAGTGGCCTACAGCACATGAAGGACAGGCATGAAAGGGCAAAGCAGATTTACAACATCAAACAGGTGAAGTACCCTTCTACAAAGAAAAAAAAAACAAAAAAGGTAGAGGGCACCTTTACAAGAAGAGATGAAGAGTGAAGTGTCATTACGGCACGTCCCCGGTCTGGGAGCCATGAGTAAGTCACAATCCATGCTGATGTCAGCTCTGCCAACAGGTTGAACCGAAAAGCCAGCTGAAAGCACTTGAACTCCCAGCTTTTTCTAGGGGCCAAAGGCTCAGTCCAGAAAGTGCTTTTATAACTGACCAGCTCTAAGCGTGCAATTAGACTTGCAGGGAAAAATCCTGGCCTTAGTGGTGAGTTCTTCCTGAACCAGATTGAGGCGGGATTTTGCCTGTTGGACTTTGTGAGCACTTGGGGACTTCCCTGAATCTCAACGGGAATTTCAGCTCTTGCAGAGAAAGCATTTGTGAGATTTCTCCCTATTCCCTTCACAAGGAAGTTGCTCAAAGTAAAAGATTTCCAAATCTTGCTGTCCTAAACTGGGGCATGTTTTGCATTTTCACCATGGCTCGGAAACTGCAGCTCCCATCATCACAGAACCACCCTACCTTTAGCCACCACCCTGCAGCCAGGTGTGGTTATAGAATCATAGAGTGGTTTGGGTCAGAAGGGACCTTTGAAGGCCATATTTAAACTATCCAACCCCCCTGCAGTGAACAAGGACATCTGCAACTAGAGCAGGTTGCTCCTAGCCCCGGCCAACCTCACCTGCAATGGTGCCAGGGATGGGGCAGCGACCACCTCTCTGGGCAACCTGGGCCAGGCTCTCACCACTCTCAGCAGAAAACACTTCTTCCTTCTCTCCAGTCTAAACCTCTCTCTTTCTGTTTCAAGCCATCACCCCTTGTCCTGTCTCAACAGGCCCTGCTAAAAAGTCTGTCCCCATCTTTCTTCTAGGCCCCTTGAAGTCCTGAAAGGCCACCAGAAGGTCTCCCTGGAGCCCTCTCTCTCCAGGCTGAACAAGCCCACCTCTCTCAGCCTGGCCTCCCAGCAGAGGGGTTCCAGCTCTCAGACCAATTTTGTGGCTGTTTTTTTTGTTGTCAACTGTAGCCTCTCTGGGGTGGTTTTGTGTGACTTGCCTTAATTTCATCAACTCAAAGGAATTATCTCCTTCACTGTAAACCTGTCAGCAGTCCCACTGCAGCAAGCACATGGGTGGGGGTTGGAACATGGTGGATGAAGTTCACTGCTGCTGGAGTGTTGTTCACTCCTTTCTGGAGAGTGTCATGCTCTTCAGAGCACGTGATAGTGTTGGATATGCAGCCACTCCATGCATTCAGCTGTTTAACCAGAAGATAAACAAAATTTTTCCCCTTTGTGTAAATTCTTCAAATTGCAAGGTTTTATGGAAATAATTCCCGGGACATCTCTGATTGGTGTTTCCTTCAGACGAAGGCCACCAGTGTCTACTGGCATCACTAGAAGACCATCCTGTGCACTCCTGAGGGGCTCTGGGCAGAGCTGAGGACATACCTCCCCATCACTATCCCTTGCTGCAACAAGGAGCAGCCTCCAAGATATTAAAAATCCTTCAAAAAAACCCCGGCCTTGGTGGTGGCAAGCAACACATGATATTTTGTTGAATTCTTATAGTTGAGCTATCAAAAAAACATCATACCTGCATACTTCAGAATTAATATTTTTGCAACACCTAAAGACTATCTTCAAAGTAGAACTTTAGTTAACCTAGACCTTGGCACCCCCCCTACCATGGGAGATTGGTGATTAGGATACTGCAATGCTGTGCCTCCTCCATCCTCTGCCTAGGTTCCAGTCCAGCATCACACCCAAGATGTGCTTAAAACCCTCAGGCTCTCAAGAGTCCAAAATAGAGATTTTAGTGGTGACGTTAAAGCTGTTCAAAGGACAGAGCATTGCTCCAAAATTCAACAGTGTGTTGTCTCCAACACACAAAGGACAAATCACGCCTTTATTTGAAAGGCACACATCTATTCATGACAAGCTACAAAGCGGAATAATTCAAATATACAGTTAATAAAGATCTTGTGGATGTATAACAAAAGTATAACTCTCTTTTGACAGAGAATTAAGATTTACTAGCACACCATTTCACATGCAGATAACGAGAAATAAAGCAAGGAAAGCACAAAAGGCTCCTCACCCTTTACCATTTCACCATCAAGATTTTCAACATCATTCAGCCCTCACTGCCAGGGTCAGATCATAGAACCAGAGGGACCTTTAAAGATCATCTAGTCCAACACCCCAAAACTTCAAAGCTGCATCATTTCATTTAAAATACTAAACAATAAACCTCTTGTTTCATACGACAGCAGCCTAGCCTATGCACCCACCCCAATCATATGGATTTGGGGAAGCTTATTATAATCATAAGGCGACAAACCATCATGTAAGTCTTTTTTTCCTCACTATTAACGTACATAAATTCAGCTCCTTTGAGGGTCAAGCTGTGCAAGGGGAGTGAACAGGACACTCTTCTACTCTTTGCCCCAGTTTATGCGTATTCTTACAGATATCATCCACTCATTTTTTTACGTCAGCTGTCTTCTCCTGCAGAGGACAACGTGGTGAGACTTTGAAAAGTTTAGGATTTTTACCTGACTGCAAAACATTGTTATCAGGCTCAAAGTCAACAGAAGCTGTTATGGCATGTCATTGCGTGCCTCCAGCTTCAAGACTTTTTATCTATGTATTTTAACTACTTTCTCCTTACAGAGATAAAAGATTCTCAAGGTATTTTATTTTTCTCTGTAATTAGGGTAGAAAAAAAAAGGTCACATTATAACTTTTGGGTATACCTCAAATTGACAGAGTCAGGGCTCACTTTCTGCAGGGAGGGGGTAAAGGGGTCTGTGTGCATCTAGAGTTTGGGGTATAAAAGACAGAAAGAATCATTACCCTACCAGCACACCCACCAGTAGACTGGAGCTTCTTCCCACACCACATGGTGACCACTCTTGCTCTAGAGGTGACCAGCCAGTTCCCTTCGTCAAGCTGCAGGTTGCAGATTGCTAAACCAAGCCACCTGGGAGAGAAAAAGTTCTTCCCAAGGTCTCAGGTGTCCTCAGCAGAGGAACAGGTTGAGGCAGCTGGGAGGGGAGTCAGGGTATTTACATGCCAAGGGCAGTCAGGTGAGAGCTGGAGTTAATGAAGGCTTTAAAAAAATTATGAAGCCAGAAAGGAGCTATCAACCTCTGAGAGATGGTGGGGAGATGATAACGTGGCGGGGGGGGGAGAAAAATACAAGGAGTAACTTATTGCATATTAAGCAGATGTTCTGCCATTGCAGGCTTCACCCATAATTTCATTTCCCCCACTTACCTCACCTTGACTTTCTCCAGATACTAAGGACTAGATCCATTTTCCCTCTTCATACAAAGGAGAAAAATACCCTCCAGTTTCTGACTTTTCACATCAGTCCAAAGAACGGTAAAATCCCCTTCTCAAGGCACAGACCAGGTTTCTTTGATGGAGTCTATCTATGTAACTGAGAATATCTTCAGCCCTGAAGTTGAATGGACCTTTTTTGCTTTTCAGTATTCAGACCTGAGCATAGATTTCCTTCCTCTTTCGCAAGCATTTTCTGCTTGGGCAAAGGAACAAAGGACAGCTGGGAGAGCTGTGCGTGATGGCCAGCTTCACCCGCACTCAACCAAAGGGCAGGTCACCCCTGCTCTGCAGTAGAAACAAAATTAGGCCAGAGCAGATGCCTTAGGAAAATCTGATCCAGAAACACTGCATCGAAGACACCACCTGCAGTCCTTCCTCAGGTCACAACTCAACAGATGCACTTGAAAAAAGGAAAAATTTAACTGTAATTAAAACACTACGTGAAGAATTACAGAGCTGGTTTCATGAAGATCCGGTCATTGCTGCAGGCCAACAGCAAACTAAAGGAAGAGAAGTCTCACAAAGTCTCTTTGGAAGAGCACAAATTAAGGAGGTGATGGGAGACATACTTCAAAAGTCAGTCTGAGTCAGGCTTTGGAGGCTAACAAAGACACATTGCAACATAGATTTTCTAAAGAGAGAGGGTCCCTGAATAGCCTGAGCTCTTTCTCTGATTATTGACTATTTTTTAAGACATGAATATGTGGCAGCTCTTTTATATTTGCAAGTTAGTCTGCTAAAGAGCAAGTTGCAATGTGGAAACTAACTTAATTCAGCTACAGAAGGTGTGGACTGATTGAAGTGTGGTTGGGCAGTGAAGGGGAGACAAAGGGTTTTGCTGAAAGGAGAATAAATAAAACAGAGCTCATCAAATGGAAACCCAGAGTGGCTGAGTAGGCGGGTGTGTGAATTAAATGCATGGACATAATTTAAAAAAAAACGTAGGAATAATCAATATTAAGGAAAAGGTCTTTTCATTCCTTTGGATGAAAATATACTCCAAGCATACTAAGCAGCTGCAAGCACATGAGACCAGCTCCCAGCATCAGCCTGCCCACCTCATGCTTCTCACCTGGGGCTTCCTACCTGGCAGCTGGTTGGGTCCTTTTGCATTTTTAGCCGTTTTTTGTATCAGTCCCATTGAATGTGATAATGGCACGAAAAATGCTACTGAAGTGTTGCATTAATATCCTCATGGAACAGTAAATTTTTCCCTTGGGAAAGTTTTAAATGTGATTTATTTGTCATCCTTTTGATCCAGCAAGAATTACCTCTCCTAGGCGCACATGCATCACCAGATAAAACATCCAAAAAAGAAAGAAATGTGGAAAAGCGTGCAGACTATCCTTGCACAAACCAGAGATTAAGGTAACGGTGGAGTGAAGGTGATGTTTCATCACACAAGGCCATTGCAGTCTTGAGCTGTTGAATCCAGCAAGGAGCAGAGGACTGGTGCTGCACCACCTCCACTTGCACAGAGCACCTGCCTAAATCCAGTACAGCTGACTGGCTTGGGGACAGTCTTAGATATTTTGCCATTAAAGACACGCTTTCTGCGTGGTTGCGAGCAAATGACCACAGGGAGCCAAGCTTTCCACCTGCACAGCCAGGATGGGAGGTCCAGCACCACTCTGATGGACCCTCAAGTAGTGTGAGAGGGTACTGGCATCTCAAACTGTCTTGCACACAGCCAGAACTGGGCTTTTTTGAGTGGCCCCCCTCCAACACAAGCATCACTTAGCTCAAGCCACAATCGAACACCTCCTATGGTGATAGATGCAATTGCCCTTGTGTGCCTTAGGGCTCCCTGATTAGCAGGAGATACAGAATGGTGGAGGACATGTGTATAAATATATGAGGGCTGGGTGTCAGGAAGAAAGGGGCAACCTCTTCTCACCTGTGCCCTTTGATAGGACAAGGGGCAATGGATGCAAGCGAGAGCACAGGAAGTTCCACCTCAGCATGAGGAGGAACTTCTTTACTGTGAGGGTTCCAGAGCACTGGAACGGGGTCCCCAGAGAGGTTGTGGAGTTTCCTTCTCTGGAGACTTTCAAGACCTGTCTGGATACATACCTGTGCAACCTGCCCTAGATTCTATGGTCCTGTTTGGCAGGGAGGTTGGACTCGATGATCTCCAGAAGCCCCTTCCAATCCCTAACATTCTATGATTCTATGTCCTTAGAAAGATAAAGGCAGCAAAGACATGTTTAGAGCAAGGAAAGCAGGTGGTGAGCAGGGACTCCATCACCCTCCAACATGCACAGGGCAAATAACAAACGATGGCCAGAAGCATCCCTGCATGGCACTCCGCTGCTTTCCTTTCCTGGGCTTCTCTTTGCCCAGTTTGGCCCTGTCTCCCCTTGCCAGAGGTAATGGAGAGCTGACTACATTGATATTTTGAGTTAGCTTTTAAGCCAACGAAGCTCCTATGCCTCCCCCTGCCCATTCCAGTCTGTCATTTCACTTTGAAGAAAACCAGAGGAACCTGAAATCCCATGCCAACAGTTATCTGCAGGGGGATATTTATATATATATGATTTCTGGACTGTGGATTGCAAAGGTATTAACCACCTTTAGCGAGAGTTCGAAGACCAACATTGCCTCAGACACTGTTGATCCAAGCATCTTCGGTGCACACAGCCTGGTCTGTTTTCCCTTCAAGCCCTTCTCCTTCCTAAGAAACATGTAAGATGTATCTCTGTGTTATAAATAAAGCAGCAGCATTAATAGTTAAAGTACTTAATAACCATCTATCGAGATATGGAATAAAGTAAATTAATACTCCGAAGTCCTGATCTGGATCTCGCTTACATTGGTGTTTCAGCACTAGAACTATTGGTTTCAGCTGGGTCATTTACAGAGGAATAACTGAGGTTAGCCTGACCTCGCACTGCTCTAAGAAACACACCACAGTAACAACAGACCTGGAGTCAAAAGGAGTTTGCCGCTGGCTGCAACAGTAGCATAGTGTAAATAATACATGGATATTAGAAAAGCAATTACGTCCCAATATCACAGCCCATGTCATGAGCACATACTGCTCTGCAACACAAGCTGGCTCTGCTGGGATGAATGCCCTTTCTAAATTACCCATCAACGAGACACTCACTTTGTTTCTGCAGTTATGCAAAACAGGAGACTGCTCCAAGTTCAAGGTCAGCATGATTTTAAGGCTTTTTTTTTAAAATAGATGTCTCTGAGGACATGAGTTCATCCTTCAGAGAGAACAAAACCTAACCTTGGCCTTGGACAGCTGCAGGATAATACCTCTGCTTAGCTTTGGTCCCTCCAGGGTGATGCAAAGGAGGGAGAAGAAAAGCAGGATGAGGCGTGCTCAGGATCGGTTTGATGCCATTTTGGAGGAAGAAAATCAATACCTCGCCTAAGCTGGTAAATCCGGGGCGTGTTTCTACAAACAGAGCCCTGGCAAGGAGCTTACCTGTAGGCTCCACACTGGAGATGCCTAAAATCAGGAGAGATTAATTTCACTCTAAGTATTGTTGTTTTGTATTTGCAGGAAGTGCAGACTCAAATTTTGTCTATTTTTTCACAGAGTAATAGAATGGTTTGGGTTGGAAGGGACCTGAAGGATCATCTAGTTCCCACCCCCTTTCCATGGGCAGGGACACCTCCCACTAGAACATCTATAAAACGAGAACAGGAATAATACATGGCTAAGTTTATTAATGCTATTTGGGCTGTTGGACCTCGGTGGCCAGAGAAATAAGACAAGTTATCACCTCTGCATTTGTCAGGGCTTTACCACTTGTGGTGGTTTCTCAGATGGTGAACAAGCAAGATCTTGACCTCAGGTTTGGACCAAGCCATTTGCTACTTGGCAGACATCTCATTTGCCACTCAAAAATGATGAAATTCTGAGATGAGCCACATCCAGTCTTCTTGTGCAAAGAGTACAACAGTCAAGGCTAACAATCCAACCAGACCCGTCTAAGCCTATGTGATTCATGTTCAGATCACCTGGAACTTTTAACAAATATTGTCCTTGTAGCAAGCCCCTTTAAATAGCTGTAATCATAAAATTATGCAGCAGAAAGCAATATTTTTAAAAAACAAAATAATATTGGCTAGGATAATGGGGCAGGGCCAAATTATTTTAATGTCTTCTGGACCATCCCCTAAAATACCACATATTTGCTTGCTCAGCTAATGTATTGTGTTCGCTTTTCCTGCTAGTGATTAGTATAAAATTAACAACCAAAAGGCTAATAGATGAAAAAGCCGTTATGGTATAGGTTAATTAATCCCCAGAAATTAAATCTTTTGCTCATGCAGCTACAACCTTTGCTAACCATAAAAGTACATTTTCCCAGCAAAAGCTTAGCAATACTTACCAAAAATTTGCAGTAGAGGTGGTAAAAAACACTCAGCACAGGAGATGGAAATGAACTGTGCCACAGAGCCCACAGCTGATGAGAGCCCAGTGCATTAAAGACCCGCAGGGGACAGTCAGCATCTGGTGAGCCAGTTGAAAACTCACCCAAAAACTTTACTAATAAGAGCTTATAAAGACATGAATGCTTGCTACTTTTCCAACCGAATCAGAGAATGATTTGGGTAAGGGACCTTAAAGATCATCTAGTTCCAACTCCCTGCCATGGGCAGGAACAACTTCCACTAGACCAGGTTGCTCGAGGCCCCGTCCAACCTGGCCTTGAACACCTCCAGGGATGGAGCATCCACAACCCCCTGGGCAACCTGTGCCAGTGTCTCACCACCCTCAGAGTGAAGAACTTCTTCCTCATTTCTAATCCAAATCTCCCCTCTTCCAGTTTGAACCCATTACCCCTCATACTATCACTACATGACCATCTGAAAAGTTCATCCTCATCTTTCTTCTAGGCCTGTTGAAGTCCTGAAAGGCCACCAGAAGGTCTCCCTGAAGCCTTCTCTCCTCCAGGCTGCACAAGCCCAACTCTCCCAGCCTGGCCTCCCAGCAGAGGGCTTCCAGCCCTCCCATCATTGCTGGGGCCTCCTGTGGCCCCGCTCCACCAGGTCCATGTCTCTGCTGTGCTGAGGACTCCAGAGCTGCCCCAGCACTGCAGGGGGGTCTCCCCAGAGCGCAGCAGAGGGGCAGGATCCCCTCCCTGCCATGCTGCCCATGCTGCAGCCCAGGAGGACATTGGCATAAGTAAATGATACTCCATAAAGGAGAAAAAGAAGCATCTGATGATGGTTTTCATTCTCACCACCATTCAAAGAGCCTGCTCAGTCAGGTTTCCACATAGTGAGATACTGACATCCATCACTGCTGCATAGCCTTTCCCAAATGCTGCCACATGAAGCAAAATTTCTGAGAGATTTATTAAAGACATGATTGAGGAGACACTTCTGAAACAAACAAAAAAACCATTCTCAGCACACAGTACTTCATGAAACACCTACACAGGACATCACAAATGCCGTTAATCTTTTCATATTCTGTATTTATCATCCTGCGCCACATGTTCAGGAAGCCCCCGAAGAGCACGCATTAGGGACTCAAGTATTTTATTTTATTTTATTTTATTTTATCGCCTGATGGCATTTGCATTAAGCATCAAAGACAGCAAATTATTTGAAAAATTATCAGGCTCCCTTGGCGCCTCAGCACTTCTCAGGGGAAGTAACATGCTTGGAAACATGGATGTTTCCAAGATTAACTTCTGCTGCCTGAAAAAGGCACTTGCCCACCTCTCCTGACTGCAGCCCACAATTTTATCGAGTGCCACTAAGCACACAGGCAATGAGATGAAGATGGTCTCGCAAAGCTCCAGGCATCAGCTCAGATACCTCGACAGCATTTCGTTCACCTTGTCTGGGAAAAAGGATGAACTTCATTTCCCAAAAACTGACTCTAAATCCAGCAAGGCAGCAAGACTGCTACAAGTGAGTGGGTGACAGACATGGCTGTGAGTACATCTGACAAGATCTATTCCTTGCAAAAATTAATGAAAGATGACCTGTGAAGGGAAAACTGTGGAATTTGGCCCTTATTATTTATAAAGATGCAGAGAAGCCCAGAGAAACCTTCTTTTTGCTGATGAATTTTGTCATGCTCTATCAGAATAACAGAATCATTCCAGTTGGAAAAGACCTTTAAGATCATCAAGTCCAACCATTAACCCAGCACTGTCAGGGCAGCACTAACCCATGTCCCTCAGCACCACATCTCCACGGCTTGGAAAGCCCTCCAGGGATGGGGACTCCACCACTGCCCTGGCCAGCCTGGGACAGCCCTTCACAACACTTTTAGTAAAAAAATTTTTCCTCATGTCCAACCTAAACCTCCTCTCGTGCAACAGGGGGCCGTTGATCAATTAAACCTGGCCTGGCAGCAAAGCTTGCATCTGGGATACCAGTCATATATCAGCATGTCTGGACACCTCAAAGGGCAGCACTGATCCCAGGAATCAGGAAGGAGAAGGTCTACGAGCTCCTTGTCCTTTCTCTGCAGGACCAGCAAGGACCTCCAAACAGCCTCGTTTCTGACCCTCTGGTGACAGATAATACAGCAGCTCCCTAGGAAACCTTTTCTAGCACCAAACCCTCATTATCTTTCTGGTAAGTCCCTGCCAGGAGCAGCCAGAGGAAGAGGGGTTGCATGCAAGGGATGGAAGGGGCAAAATGGCCCCAAGGTGCTGGGGGCTGTAGGCAGAGAGGGGTGAGCACCCAGAGGGATGCTGTGAGCGAGGAGGAAGGACATTAGATTAGGGCCATGGAGTTTTCCTACAGCTCTGGACCTCTGATTTCACCTCCATGAGTTGTAATGAAATGCAAAACAAAGCTGGCAATGATGAGCTGACAGGACTGCTGGTTGATTTTGCAGCTTTGTGAAATGAGAGCCCTGCAGAGAAGGACCTGGTGACACTGGTGGGTGAGAAGCTGGAGAGGAGCCGGCCCTGTGCAGTCACAGCCCAGCAGTCAATGTCCTCCTGGGCTGCATCCCCAGCAGCGTGGGCAGCAGGGCAGGGAGGGCATCCTGCCCCTCTGCTGCGCTCTGGGAGACCCCCCTGCAGTGCTGGGGCAGCTCTGGAGTCCTCAGCACAGCAGAGACATGGACCTGGTGGAGCGGGGCCACAGGAGGCCCCAGCAATGATGGGAGGGCTGGAAGCCCTCTGCTGGGAGGCCAGGCTGGGAGAGTTGGGCTTGTTCAGCCTGGAGAAGAGAAGGCTCCAGGGAGACCTTCTGGTGGCCTTTCAGTCCTTTCAAGGGAGCCTAGAAGAAAGATGAGGATGGACTTTCGAGCGGGGCCTGCTGGGACAGGACAAGGGGTGATGGTTTTAAACTAAAAGAGGGAGGTTACACTAGAGAGAAGGAAGAAATTGTTGATGCTGAGGGTGGTGAGAGCCTGGCCCAGGTTGCCCAGAGAGGTGGTGGCTGCCCCATCCCTGGCACCATTGCAGGTGAGGTTGGCCGGGGCTCTGAGCAACCTGCTCTAGCTGCAGATGTCCCTGCTCCCTGCAGGGGGGTTGGCCCAGATGAGCTCTGAAGGTCCCTTCCAACTCAAACTATTCTGTGGTGTCTTTCACAACCAAGACAGAAAAGGACAGCGCCTGTGCACTGTGTGAAGCTGTGGGTTTAGGTGACAAGAATAATCTGAGTCTGTTGGGGGATGTGCACGTTATTCTTTCAAAAGCAGACCAAGAAAAGGATTATCTTGTCAATTATTTCAGAGTTCTGTTTTGCATCTCTGTCTTTCTGCCAACTTAGGGCTGTCAGAGTTGCTAGCAGACACCTGGGGAGACATGCTCCTGTAGCATTTGTGTTGATTCAGTGGTAGGGTCTGAGGTTTGTGTTACAGTCTCTGAGGTCTATACAGCCATCTATCTTCTATATCTCACCTTCCACAAAAGACTCATGCTCTCCACTCTTCATAGAACCATAGAATGCCAGGTTGGAAGGGACCTCAAGGATCATCTAGTCTAGCTCTTTATTAAGACCTGAACTTTGTAACTCAGTATTTTTCAGGTGTAGAAAATAATTAGAGGGTTCTGAGTTTCTACACATAGGAAGATTTGGCACTGGCACCCTTGTAACCAGGGTGTTTTCACCAGAAAAGTTGTCCATGGCAGCAGTTATACACACTTAGTGAAATATTTTCCCCTCTCTTTGGTGGACAATAGCTCCTTTTTGGATTTAAATGGTTTCCTCCTCTAGACAGATCCATTGGGAGGGGTCAGAGATGACTGAAGCCTTACAGTAAGGAAACAACAAAGCAATAAAAATTACCTAACTGGTAGCACTTCACCACCCAGGAGCAGACAGAGTCATTTAGGTTGGAAAAGACCTTTAAGATCATCAAGTCCAACCATTAAAACAGCACTGCCAGGTCACCACTAAACCATGGCCCTCAGCACCACATCTCCATGACTTGGAAAGCCCTCCAGGGATGGGGACTCCACCACTGCCCTGGCCAGCCTGGGACAGCCCTTCACAACCCCTTCCATGAAGAAATTGTTCCTCATGTCCAACCTAGACCTCCCNCTAGACCCTTCACCAGCTTCCTTGTCCTTCTCTGGACACGCTCCAGCTCCTCAAGGTCCTTTCTGGAGTGAGGGGCCCAAAACTGACCCCAGGATTTGAGGTGTGGCCTCCCCAGTGCCCAGCACAGGGGGACGATCCCTGCCCCAATCCTGCTGGCCACACTAGTGCTGACACAAGCCAGGATGCTGGTGGCCTTCTTGGCCACCTGGGCACACACAGGCTCTTCTTCAGCCATCTGTTGACCAACACCCCCATGTCCTTTTCTACCAGGCAGTTTCCAGCCACTCTTCCTCAAGCTGGGAGCATTGCAGAGGGTTGTTGTGACCCTCATTAACAGTGCTCAGCACAGCTCTAGAGCTGGTTGGAAAAAAAAAAAAAAAAGATAAACAGAGATTCATAAAGCTTTTATTCCAAGGGCTGATGCCTGTGATGCCTGTGGTGGAGGAAAAAAAGTCACTATCTTCCTTGGCTCCACCTTGCAGGTCCCACAGCCCAAAGACATCTTGCTGTGAGCCCCTGGGAGAATGCAGTAGCTCACAAAAGCAAAAGGCATCACTTCACCACGTGAGCACAGAGCTAAAACCTGACACTTGGTCCCACAGAGTGCTGCTGTGGCCAAGAACACAAACCGGCAGTATCAGTTTGAGAGAATACCAGCAGAAGCTCCATTTATTATTTTCCCTCTTTCTCCTGCTCTTTCCCTAAGTATCCACTCCTGAGCACTGTCAGAGACGGATTGTGGTGGAACGTCTCTGTAATTCACTTCGGCTCCTTATCGAGACTTTCTCAGAGGAAAGGCTGCCAACGCCACGGAGGAAAATGACGGATGCTGCAGTCTTTAGGAAATGAACCATTCTTTGATTGCTTGCTTAGCTGAGCAATTTGCAACGTGATAGACAGCAATTATACCATCCAGTGCCAATTTGTCTATTCATTTTTCCCTCTCCACATGTTTCCTCTTCTTGATTGAATAATCACTAACAATAATCACAAGCAGCTGGGGGAAGGAAGTACATCCATCAGCTTTAATGTCAGCAGGAACAAGAACTGATTCCTCCAGCCTTCACCACAGCTCTGCATCTTCAAAGTCATTTACATTTTCCTCATACCAGTGCTAACATCCTATTACTTCTACTGCCTACCCCTATTTCCCTTCATAATCTAGGAACAACAGAATGCCACTGGAAAACACCCAATTTCAGAAAAATAAATGGCTGGTTCATCTGCTATTCTCTATTCCCACAAATATTTTTACATTTATGTTTTAATTCTCCTGACACTGTGAACATTGACGGAGGCATGCGTTTGTAAGACTGCAGCTACACAAAATAGACCAGGCCTGAGGAGGATGAGTTTATGGAAAGGGTGAGGACAGGAAGAGGCAGAACTGTCAGGGAGGTGTACGCAGGCCAAACCTGGGGATTTCAAAAGCCTTTTCTGCACATAAACTGCTACTTCTAGCGATAAACCACTTTACTGTGCCCTTATGTACTGTAGGTTACAACCCAGCATGTAACACTGAACACCCAGTGATCGTGATATCAGATTTATACCGTTGTATTGCCCTGCACATACTTTTACATAACTGTATACACATACAACGTTATATCATCATATCATTCCTCACTAGTATATGAACCGACTTCTATCAGCTGAGCTTCCAGCTCTCCCTGCTCAGAGACACAGAGCAGCAGAAAATAAAAAACAAGTCTGAATGCACAAAGAGCGGCCCAGAGATCGCCTTTCCCATAAAACTGTTGAAGTGGTTTATTTTGTAGAATTATATCATCTTTCAAACACAGTGACACAGACCAAAAAAATACCCTGATTACTGTTTTAGTTATGGCTTACATCAATTGATAGGCTCTCTATTGCAACCATAATACAGCTACAGAAACAATAAGCAAAAATCACAGGGTGGATGGTTGCAAAAAGGAAAGGTGAGTCAATGGACACGAGGGATTAATGTCAGCATGAAACCATGACTCCGCTTGGATTTCTCCACCCCATCCCCACCACCTTACAGAAACAACAAACAGGAAACAAGCTTTATTTTTGTAATATCCCAAGCTCCCCCAGTGTGAAAACACAGAGTTTTGATCCAGCATTTCCAAGCTAAGCATCTATTTTCCAGCAGGTGAAGACAGGGGACATACCGAGCTGTCCAATGCAATTTACATGGGCTGAAGGCAGAGGTTTGATCAGGAACCTCATGATTGACAAGAAGGACCCAGAAATGAAGCAAAAATCCCCATGTCCTGTCCCAGGCACAGGCAGTTTTCCTTGTCTCTAAGGGGACAGGCTTGAGTGTCATACTTAAGTTTGTATCACTTGGCCAACACAAGGTTAACAAACAGGGATTAACTCAATTCTCCTTGCTTCTCATTGCTAAAACGGGTAACAACCAGAGCAGGATGGAGCACTGGAGATACTGCAGTGTCTTGGTCCATCAGTTTCAGGTAGAACAGACATTTTGAGAACTAGCCAACACCGGATCTCATTCTGCTGGCTTAACATTTCACCATTTCACATGCTAACACATTTTACAGTGATTAGTACAGTTAAAAACGTACATCAACTTACCCAAAGATCAAACACCAAGAACTTTTATGGCTTCTAAAGGGACAGTCAGACATTATTGGTAACATATTTACAGCTGTCAGTCCTCAAAGCGCTGAGGCAGACTTGCCTTAAAGTTTCCCACCATGGCCCAGTCCCACTTTTCTGACACTTCCCAGATGCTCAGGGCTTCGGGGAGCGGTGGAGGTCCTCACAGCCCCGCACTCAAGCTCTCTCACGCTGATGCCTGCCATACACTTGGATTTCCCTTACGTTTATTTTGAAAAGCACTTAAGTACAATTGCTTGCTGATTTTGAACACCATGCAGACAACACAGGGATGCCCAGCAGCCTCACCCATGTTGGACAGGATGATAATAAGACATAAAATGAGGGGGTCTGGGGGAGATGCAGGTTATTGGCTTGACTTACAAGCACTGGATGTTCTTTACTATTGAAGCCAAACGTGAACGTTGTGCTGGCTTCAAGGGGAACAGGATGAATCCTGCCTTGAACGAAGTCACATCACCAATGAATTCCATGCTGGTATTTTAAAGCAAGCAGAAAAAACTCTTTTCTTGAGGCATGTGATTCGGATACACACAGTTAGGTACAGAGGGTTAATCTGTGACTTCATACGGTGATTTACACCACCACAATGAAATGGTTTGCATAGATGAGTTTGAAAAGATGAAAAGTGCCAAAATCTGGAAGGAAGAGTGACAGTCACAACACTTCTGCTCCCAGGTAAGTTTGTTCTTTATGCACACCATCAAAAACACAGTACTGCTACTGCACCATATCTACAGAATATTAGAAAAACATATCTGAAATCAAGTGAGGAAGAAACAAGAGGCTGCTCTTCCTGCCCGTGATCAGGGCCTGTTTCTGGAGGCTTGCTCTGAAGTACACTGAACTTCCCACAGACTTCACTGGATTTTGGAAAAGGCCCCAAGCATAAACACTGACTCCTTTATTCCTAAAACCTCAGCTCACTCCAGAATTTCCCAGGGAATCTGGCCTTCTGAGATTGCTGAATTTTGCTGTTTCCTTCTTCATATGTTTGGAAAAGCTCCAAAGATGTCTGCACGCTCCCATGCAAACAAGACAGGAGGAAAGAACCACTTCAGAGCTCTCCTTTTTCACTACCCAAGCTTGTCCCCTCTACAATCAGAGCTTTGCTGACAAGCCACCAGGCCCTGGAAGATTAAAAAGGACAGATTCCCTCTCACTCCATGTCTCAGTGTGTTATCCACCTCGGTTTCACTCACATGCAAACCACAGGTCGTCCTGCCATGGAAAGCTGAGCCCAGGCAGTCCACCCACATAGCTGCGTCACCACCAGTGTTTTTGCCTTCAAGGTCTGAGCAACATTTCTGCTGATTCACCAAACCCCCACAGAATGGACTATTCTTAGAGTTGATTTCCTTCCATCTACTGCATCTAACCATCCATTCAAGGCCAGGTTGGACGGGGCTTTGAGCAACCTGGTCTGGTGGAAGGTGTCCCTGCCATGGCAGGGGGTTGGAACTAGATAGTCTTTACGGTCCCTTCCAACCCAACCCATTCTATGATTCTATGATCCCAAGTGAACATCACCTTTAATTTATCATTAGTCAAGCCTGCATGAGGGCAGCTTTTGTCAGGGATGGGGGAGCTACTCCTGACCACTGCATGCTGTGAAGCTTCACCTATCATCTCAGTCGTGTTACTCCACAGCACTAAAGGCTCAGGACCAGAGTTGTGGTTACTATTTCCTATATTCCTTTCACACCACTTTCTCAGGCAACCACAGACCCACTCACCATGGTGCCTCCCCTCCTCAAGACAGCAGCAGGAGGAGCTGCCATGGCATGGCTCTCACTTTGCAATTCATGAGCTGGCTTTGACAACTCTGTTGCAATCAAAGAAAATATGCTAAAATATTATAATGTCCCTATCACCATTTAATCCATTGTGTCCAACAGCAAAGTTGGATTTCATAAATCAAAAGGAGGCAGCCAAACTATTTTGACTAAATACTTCCCCTTGATGAAAGCACTGGCAGTTTCATAAGCCTTCTCTGTCGACCTGACAATAAAGGAGAAGTCGTAGTGATGAATTTGCATTGCCTCTGCATGCAGATCTTGGGAACTTCTTAAGAGATTCTCCTATATAACATGAGGAGTTGGGGATTAAGCCATAATATTATCATTTTCTCCCTCTCTGCCTCAGGTTTCATATCCTCAGCAGCAGAGCTGGGATTACAGCTCGAGCTCAGGATGTGGTACCAGACAGCTGACAGCATTTCTTCTCGGACAGATCAGATTTTTCTGTCAGGGGATTTGTCTGGGTCCTACAGCCTCTTCTGTGGGAAAGCACGACATGCTCGGCATGCCCTTTACTTGCCGCAATAGCATGCAGCAAACACACCTGGCTTCCTGACAGTCACTTCTTATCACTCAGATAACCCACTGTTCAAAGAAGGTTAAGACTGGACACTTGGAGATTTGACCACATGGGAGAAGGGAAAACAAAACAGCCTCAAACTCAGACAAATTCTTGACGTCAAAAGAGTATTTTCTTAAGCTCATTACACAAAAGAATAATGGCAGAAAACAAGGAGGGTCCTTCTTTCTGCAACAGCCCTTCCTTTCGACTGTCTCAGCAGAACGGGCAAGAGCTCAGGCTTGTCAATGCAGGTTCCTCCACCCCACAGTGACATTGTACAGGCAGTGACCTCCACTCGGCTAAAATCCTGGGCAATATTTATTTGCCACCCATGGAGAACAGAGAAGCAGGTAGGGTCCATCCCCAGACCCTGCTCCTGCAAGCTGCCACCACACCATTTCCACTTGGCCCCACAGATGCTGTGGTACGGCAGTAGGAATCTGATTCTCCAGCGCCCACTGCAAGGTAAGGAGGCCAAAAAATATCTGAAAGCTTCTGCATATGGCATTTCTGACAAATGCCTCAGTCTTTCAGTCATTTGTTTGAGCAAGACCTGAAAAATGAATCAGAAAGTAAACAAGTTGCAACATGCATTTCATCTCAAAGACTATTTTATATATATTTCTTTAAGTATCTTTCTGGCTTGCAAATCACTCCTTATATCCTTATATCTAACTATACACCTATGTACACCTTCACAGGCATGTCTGTGCCTGCTTCCATAGTCCCTACACAAATAAAATACCCATCCACTTGGATGGGAGCTCTTTTCAGACAAATGTGGCAAGATTGGGCCTTTGGTGCATACGTGCGAGTATCCTGCACAGACATTTCAGAATCATTAAAAAAATATAGTAGCTATAGATTCATAACTGATCAAAATCTACACACAGTAAAACTGCACTTATTACAGTATAGCCCAGGTGAATTTACATTGCTCATTTACATGAAGCAAACAAAGGAAAGGAAAGTCTGTGACCCTGTAATTACATTTTAATTATAATTACAGTTTTGCTTATCCTTTTGCCTGTCCAGAAAGTCCAAAAGGATCTTTGCAACTAAAAGAGGGATTTGCACCGTTTCTTTCCAACATATGGGTGCTTCTCAAGTGCTTCCCCATCTTTTTTTTGAAGTATCTTTCACACTATATCACTCCTTTCGGTTGCTTTTGTTCACTTCAATCCCCTCAGTAAGGAAAAATCCCTTACTGAAGAAGGTAACCTTAGCAAAGCAGCAGCAGCAAAGCAACGCTGAAGTCACTACTAGTCCTGTACTCAGGCAGAATAAGGAGCAAGGGCTCTAGGTATCGGCTTCAGCGTCATTCCTGTTATCATAAAGCTTAATGCGCAGCAAGATGGCCAACCCAGGGGTCACACTGCTCTCTAAATAGCACTTTCATTACAGCACTTCATTATCAAAGCCCTTTGAACGTAAATTTACAAAACACAGCAAAGACAAAGATCTCTTTTGCATATTACATCAAGGAAACCATTTCATCTACATTCTGAGCGTGCTGCCTGTTTCACAGCTCGCCGATACGAGGAGGTGCTCACTAACACAGGGTATAACCCCAAGACCAAAAGCACAACAACACGAGTATACAAAGCTTAAGCACAGGTCCTTCAACTACCCCTGGCTGCCAAGTGAGTTCTGATACTTTGTCAAGGGCGTGGGATGCTTTTAAAGTAATCAGACCTCTGGAGTGTGGTGTAAAGTTAAGGAGATACACTCTCATGTACCATCCAGGTCACTGCTGGTCAGTAGGTACTTCTGAAATGGTGAGCATCGTGATTCACTTCCTTTCTGATCATGTTATCTGCAGCGTGAGCAACTTCCGCAGCTCTCAGCACAGCACAAGGGCTTTTAAAAGAAGCTTTGTGCATTCATGCAATTACAAAATCAAAATCTAAGTCCAGATTTGGATTTAAACCCTCTCCCCCTCAAAAAAAAAAAAAGTATCCCTCACATAGAACTAGCACTTTTAACTCCAAATCCTCGATCAAAGATCTTGTAATCTAAGTAAGACAAGACAAGGCACCGGACAACAGCCCAGGTGCTTCAGACTAAGAATTTACACGAGGAAACTCTGCCCATTTAACTACGCCAGCACAGCTGAAACAGCAAACCTCATCCTCCTGTGTATGCAGTCATACCAGCATGAAACGGCCTATACTAGCAGCCTATGACACCATGGTTCGGCAGCCAAAATAAACTCCAGCAATACGTGGCGTCTTTTCTGCATCTGGATTTTGCCAATTTAACTGCACCAGGTGAAAAAATAAGCTCAGCATACCTGACAGAGTTGCACTGGTAACTTTTCAAACACACCAGCCCTTTTACTATCCTAATAATATTATCAACACACAAAAATGTCACTTCAAGACATGTGACATCTTGAGATGCATAATTTTAAAATAAGCATCGTAACCCAAGCCACAAAGTATCTTCACTGCATTTCAACTTCATTTCCTGCCAGAACTTATCACAGATACCTGAAAGTATTTAACTCAACCTTCACAACAGTGACTCAATATTCAGATACTCTTACGAAGTACTTAATAAAAGAGGAAATGCTTTTTTCTATCTTATGCTGTGATATTTGAACTAAAAACTCAGTCCAGAAAATATAACTACGTAATCTCCTCGCTATTCAGCCTGAGAGAAGCTTGCAGAAGTGTGAAGGAGCATATTTCTTCAATGAGGACTCCAATCGGAAGCTGAGATGGTCACTGCAGGAGGAAACACACATTGCTCATGCGTTAACTGGAAGGAAAGCTTTGCAGACAATGAGAAAGAAAACGTGTTCAGCAGAGGAGACCAGAAATATAAGACACAGGAAGGAAGAAGAAAAGTCTGAAACAGTTGCACACCATGATGACACAGTTACCTGTTGCTGTGAATGGGGGTTTAACATTCTTTTCTATCCTGGCTGAAATAAAGTGATCTTGTTTATTCCTATTACATCTATCTGCTATTTTTCACCAATACTTTGTGACATTACAGAATAAAGACCACAAGTTATCCCCTTAAAACTATAATGCTAAAGAGTATTTTCAAAAACTCAAATGCCAGAGAACAGTGCTTCCAATAAAATCTGGCAATGACCCAAAGTACTTGACTCAGAAATCTATGTAAAGTCATATAGTCTATGCTAGAATTCTCCGTCACTGATTCTCCTCAAATGTTTGGTGCTTTTCTTCATAGTGAAATGATAACTATATTAATGTGCTCTGTTTATTCCTAAACCTACTGGAAATGTGCTTCTTATCTGACTTGCTCTCCAGGGCAGTGTCTACCCTGGGACAGAGAAGTTTTGTTTCTCCTACACTGTTACAGACCCAACTCTGTCAGCCAGAAAGATGCTGGTATCCTAGATCCTATGGGATGCAATGCCTTGAGGAAATTCATATCAAACAATTATTGCATAATCTCAGGGTGTAATAAGACCTCCTACACCATACAGAGGCAGCAAATTCCTGCTACGCTTTTGCGTCAGAGGAAGAAGTGTCCCTGTCAACAGCAGCTGCAGGTCCCAGTATGAACCCGCAGGATCCCCTTGCTGTGCATGTGGAGGAAGTTGAAGATTTCTGAGGGCATAGCATGAAAACCGGGGCGAGGTTTCACATTGTCATAGTAGTGGTGAGTTATAAAAATCCCTGAGGGGTTCATGGGGAAGGCCCAAAAGCCAAAAAGGTGGACCTCTTCGCAGAGCTCCAGGGCAGCAGTCACCAGGATCAGTCCGGTGCTAATCCGCTTGGCCCGCACCCCTAGGCCGAGCCAGTAGCGTGAGACGTTGATGAGATACTGGGGATGGAAGTAATAAACCGCTTGCTGAGACTCAAAATCATCCAGGACGTATTTGACCCGGATGGAGACGTCCGTGTTGCGAGTGTTGTAGAAAGCTGGCAGCAGCACGGAAGCGTTCTCGTAGACCTGGAGCACGTCATAGAAGGGTTTCCTCCACTTTTCCAGCTTATGAAATCTGAAGGGAAAAGGATGCGAGTGATGGTCAGACCAGCGCAGACTCAGTCTGGACGCAGCTTTTACTGAAACATTTCAGATACAGAGATAACTCAAATGATGTTTCAGTTAACAGGGGGAATATATTTAGTTTCATAGCTAAAGCATCAGTAGGAAATGTAGGGTAAAGGTGCAGGGTATGAAAAAAATCCATATTCTCCTCACTTTTGTTAATACAGTCATTAAACACTGGACAAACTTCATAGACATTTCTGATCATCTCTCATTTTATTTTGAGAAGTATGCCATTTTTCCAAGGCATGGACAGCTGTATAGTGCACTATGCAGTGCAGAACTGTATAAAAACATGGCAAACACCAAAGAAGAGCAGATGTCTAAAATGTCTAACTGTAACATTTAAGAGAAATCTAAACTGTGGGCAAATGTTTTTATGTTCCTTGAGAAAAGAAACATGTTCCCCCAGCAAAAAAAAGAAAGTAGTAATTAGCCCCATGGTCCCAAACCTCTCAGCAAGGCGGCATTAAGGTATTAACAAATTTAAAATTAAAATCACTCAGTTGATCCTGGCTAAAAAGTTTAACTGGCATTTTTTTAAAAAGTAAAACAATTATGTAAGTATATGACAATTATTTATTTAAGCATTTAGGGTGGATCCTAATGCTTCCACCCTGAATGTTTCTGAGACATTTGCCTGGGGCTTGCAAGCACAGCACAAGAACTTTGAGGGGAAGAATGGCTCTGCTCTTACAAGTTTAGCTCATCAGCTTCCCACTTTCCATCACCAAACTGCAGGTCTAAGAGTTTAACACATTTCTGCAAGTTGTTTCAGATTCCATATATTCAACAACTTCAATTCAGAATGAAATGCATGACTCACAATGTCAGCTTAAAGTAATACTGGGAAAAAAATCCTCTCTGTAACAGTTAGAATTAAGCGAAAGGTAGATTTGGAAAAGCAATAGAGATGAAAATACAAAAACCAGAAATGACCTCTCAGTAATTATACTGGGATTGACAGTCACGACATCCGTCTTTACCCCAACGTCCGTGAAGTATTTCTCAGATATAGGAGGCAAATTGCATCTATAAAGGAAAGAAATTAGTAAGAAAGTTAAAAAATCCCTTGCACCTTTTCAGGACTAGGAAGTAGAACTAATTCAACCATTTCTTCCAAGCAACAAATCTAGACACATACAGAGAATTCAAAATTGTATCAAGACATGTTGATGCCCAAACCGTGCATTAAAGCAGAAAGTTCTTAGGGTCTGTGTGAAGACCCTTCTTCTTCACCGAGCCTGCCAGAGCTGACCCCTTTTTGCAGATGTAGCCAACACTCACCCATTTTGCTTCCGTAATAGCAGTTCAGCTATTTGCTTTGGCAGTTTAGGACAAGAAATTGGGATGAAGCCCCAAGGACAATCAGCCTATAAAATCAAAGACTTCCTCAGCTACAGCTGAGCTCTATTCAGTAACTAATAAATAAACCGTATCCATTACTTTGCCCTTAACATGTTTGTTCATACCCAAGAGAATTTAGGGGAAATGTTCCACAAGACACAAATCGGCCCAGTCCTAATTAATCCGAAACTATCTGCTTCCCTTCCTTTTAACTTTGTTAAGTATCTCCCAGCGCAGTGTAAGAGCAGCAGTCCTGACTCTACAGTCTCACCAGAGGATGTCAAAGCTATTAGGAGAAAATTCGTGAAGATTTGCAAACCCTGACTTTGCTCAGCCTCCACTCACCTTGGCTTTGACCTAGATTCATCATCTCACAAAATTTAGAGCATCCCTCAAGAGATGCTGAAGTTACTGAAGCACATGTACGTACACACAAGCTATCACACAAGCTTCTCTTCCATAGGAAGCCCAGCTAAAAAAATGGCTTCAGCACGTGCGATCAGAGGACACACAAGTGGCCTTGCAGCTAGTTCTACACTCAGTTTAAGCTAGCATTAGATACTTGCTGACATTTGAAGACTTTTTGAGGTGATCTACAAGTCTCAGTAAAAGCCATCACTGTTAAGATCCCTGCATCTCAAAAATACTGCCGTGCCTAATTGCCAAACGTCTCCACATTTCTGAAGGTCAGGGCTGAATAGGAGAAAACTGTGAAAGTATTTAGGGTTAAGTGATGCTCGGTGTTTTCACAATACTACAGTTCAGCTGTCAGCATAATTTCTCAGTCACAGGGAGAGGACGAGTCGGGGAGCACAAGAATGCACAAAAATCCTTCAAAGTTCTTCTCAGACTCAGAAGGTTCACATCTACCTTCCTGAGAGTACTTCCTTATCAGGTCAGAGAAGTTTTTTTAGCCACCTCATCCTTTGCAGAGGCAATGTTATTTCCAGCACTTCTCTCTGCTAGGTCACACAACGTCCTTCTGAAGTCTTCTGGCACCCTTACTTCCCCCTAGCACTGGGCACTGTGATTCTATCTGAGAAAGGTTTTCAAACACTCAGATACAATATTTTTGAACAGTAAACTCCCACCAGGATTAAGAAAGACTGGATTTGTTGAACGTGACCTGCATAAACCGTACTTTTGTCATAAGACTCCTAAAATTCATCCCTGTGAAGGGAGTTGTCCCATCTCTAAATGCACTCAATGTTTCATCACAGATCTCCACGCTGGCCAGTAGATGGAGATAGACAGACAAGAACAACTAGTAAATGCCATATATGTGTGTGTGTTTTATATATTCCATTGTACTATAATGAACTGCTATCAGAATTTATGTCATTAAAAGATCTCGGTTGCATCTTGCTGGCCACAAGCTTCCTGACAACGTAGAATTTTTCCAGGTGTCCTGAAGGTATCACTGAACGTTAGCAGCGCTCCATAGGCAGGTTTTGGAGTATTTTAAGAGTTATTTTGTTAGTGACCAAGATGGTGATTCCTGACAGTTTCGTGAGCTGGTGCTAGACTGGAAAGTGGATGTGTTCAGACCAAACCTCGAACACAAGCTTTACTTTAAAACTGATGTCAGCAGATCTTAAAGCTCCTAAACACCTCCACTGAAAGTTTACACATAAATGATGATGTTTACTGCCCATATTTCCACTGCCATCCAATAACTGGTCATCTCCATGTGTAACATGTACTGCTCCTTTCAACCATACTGGCAGCTGTGGTCCAACACAATAGAACGGAACCTACAGTAATTATTTAATGTCTATGTGGCACACTAGGCTTTTTAGAAGCAAATTATGCGTTTCACAGATTAAACCTAAGACAATAGTTTTCCTTAAAGTGGGAACAAGAGGCAGACACAAAGGGCTGAAAATAAGGACCTGTAAAATTTTATTTCTCATTTGATGCCAAACAGAATTACGAATGCAATGATCCAAAATCTGACATAATTTTTCCTGGTATGAAATCAGAGAAATCCATTGATTTATGAACAGTTATTCTAAACCAACAGCAACATGTCCAGGATCAGAAAATAGGCCAACAGAAGTAAAGAGATTTTTCCTTTCTACAGAACAGGTCATGAATCTGTGAGCCAGCTGTCATACGCTATGACCCAGGCAAAGAGCTTAACAGGATTTAGAGAGGGATTAGTCATGCATATGAATAATAAAAAAAACTTTCCCATATATATTGAGGATGACAAAGTGCTGCTAACCTCCGCTATCCAGGGACCCAGGTCATGGGACATCCCAGTCTGTGCAAAACCTGAATAATTCCATGTGTGGTGAGGAGTGCAATATGAAGCCACTCAACCTTTGAAGATGTTCAGGTGTCCCTGCACACCCTGGAGTCTACTGCACTGATTACTCTAACTCCTGCAACCCAGCACTTGAGCTCTGCACCTCTTCAGAAACACTCCTCCGAGGCATGTGAGCTGAGCAGCATGCAGCAGTTAACATCTGGCCACGCTGCTTGTCATGCAGCAGAGGTTGTACCCCTAGTTCAGAACTGCCCCGGAAAATCACAGCCACGTTCAGAGGATACTGCTTACAGGCTAGTGTCTGCGAAACGTAAATCTGGAACCTGACTGACAGAGGATGTCCTGAAAGAGGACATCAAACTTTGTCACTAAGTCAATGATGAACCACATGGAGATAGGGAGAAATAATTCCTCAGAGCATAATTTAAAAATAAGTATTATACAGTGAGGAGTTTTCTTCAAAACACTGATTTTTGTGCAAGAAGCAGAGTTGATATGGCAGGTTTGGCAATGAAGCTGGGGAAGGGTCTAGAGCACAAGTCTTGTGAGGAGCGGCTGAGGGAGCTGGGGGTGTTGAGCCTGGAGAAAAGGAGGCTCAGGGGAGACCTTCTGGCTCTCAACAACTGCTTGAAAGGAGGCTGGAGGGAGATGTGGTCAGGCTCTTCTTCCAAGGAACAAGTGATAGGACAAGAGGAAATGGCCTCAAGTTGCACTAGGGGAGGTTTAGGTTGGACATGAGGAAAAATTTCTTCCCTGAAAGGGCTGTGAAGGGCTGTCCCAGGCTGGGCAGGGCAGTGGTGGAGTCCCCATCCCTGGAGGGCTTTCCAAGCCGTGGAGATGTGGTGCTGAGGGCCATGGGTTAGTGGTGCCCTGGCAGTGCTGGGTTAACAGCTGGACTTGATGATCTTAAGATCTCTTCCAACCAAAAGAATTCTATGTGTGAGAGAGAGTTTTATCACTAAAACGAGCAAGAAGAAAAATAATGCTGTGATAATTACCGAAACACAAAGTCCGCGCTGTCAATCTCCCGGCCACATCTGCTGTTCTTCAGAATTCCTCCATTCCCAACAACTGCACATTTCTTAAACTGGGAGCGGTGGTACGGCATATCCTGCAACGTCACAGCAAGAAAACAGTTAAATATAGAAAAATTAGTAGGCAAAGAGTCTCTTTTTTACTTTTTCTTTTTCTTTTTTTTTTTTTTGTGCAGCTGCATCTTGGTGCAGATGCACTAATCATAGGAAGTTGTCATTGGCTCTGACCCACAATATCCCCATGGCATACATAAAATTGTTCTCCGTGCAATTAGAGATAGTATGGGCAACTAACTCGGAGGGAAAAAAAAAGCAATAACCTGGTTTTGTGTAGACTTAATAATGGAAGACATAATTTTAGAAACTCACTTTTCCTTCTGATTTCCACATGAGGGCACAAACCATAAAACTGGTGCACCCCAGGCATTGCCTTCTGAGCTGCCGGCAAACTGGTCGCTCCTCAGGCTCTGATGTCCTGCTTTTGAGGAGCTTGCACATAGCTCCAGAGCAGCTAGTAAAGTCCAAGAAACCTCTCTAAGTCAGAGAGAGCATTACAGCTATTTATCAGAACCTAGCCCAAATTTTAGTGCCTGCTACCACTAACTGTACCAATAGTATTCATTATTACTGGCTAGCCCTGTACTACCAGCAGTGTCTACAGCCTTTGGTCAGGCGCCTTCTTGGACGTGTGTAGGACGCATCTTTCTGAGATCTTCGGGCAAAATTCTGGCTTGATATGCAGGCATGCAGCTGCTGCTGAAGCCAGAGAGTGAACATCACATCTCTGGGAACAGAACTGGGCCGTTGGGGTGAAAGGGTTGTGACGCAGAACTGAGCCGCGCCACACCTTATGAATATGTAGAGATGTGCTTATATAAGCATGAGAGCGCTCGTTTTGGTACATACATATTTTATCAATAATTTCACGCGGCAAACTACAGAGAGACGCGGCAGCGGCATGACGTTTCTGGGTGATTATTCCCAGCATCCTTCCGTAGCGTTCATAAGCCACAGGGCAAAAGGACATGCAATTACACTGGTCTGAGAACGGCAGCAGCTGCGTAGCAGAGGCAACATAGAGTCGTCTGTGCTTTATCCAGAGATTTCCTAACACAAAATGTCTCCGCAGTCCTGAAAGGGAGATCAGAAGCCAGGTCTCCACACTCAGCACAAGGCTCTTGCCCTTACAGTCTTGCTCCCGTGCTTTCAGCCCTTTATCTCCCACATTTACCTGCCACAGCCCTGTTCCTAGGGAGAGGGTGGCTTTGGCCACAGAGGTGCTGCCTGGTGAATCCCAAAGGCGCTTTGGCGTGGGATACAGCCTGCAAACATCCTCGAGGCATACCTGGATAGATGCCACAGCAGCTACAGGACACTCCTAGCCAAAGTGTTCAGTCTTTCATGCGTTCATCTGCGCCATCAGGCAGGGTTTTGAGGATTACGCTGCTGGACTGAGATGTACCAATTCTTTGCACTTCTGCAGACGTCAAAGTGCTTTCCTGGATCTGAGTCTATCCCCTGCTCTGCCACAGATCCCCCACGTGCACATTTAGGTAACGGCACTACCCTACCTCTTAGCAGTGCTCAGAAAGCAAATGGATTAAAAGCAGTTAGACCCTGAAGGATGACTTTAATGACACACATCTAAGTACTTATCTTGAATATTCTTCTGAGTTTCTGAATGGGATAAATTTCAGTTATCCCTCCCAATACGCCATTTTAAATTCATGAGGTGTGCCCCATGATAAATCAGTAGTCACATAAGACTGTTTCTGCACATCATTCACTATGTGCCATGGGAATTTCCCCCTGATTATAATGTTGAATGACCCTCAGGTCAAGGATTATTTGGTGGAAAGGTTTTGAATAATCATTATGACGAATTTATTTTAAAAATGTGCAGCCTGTTCACAGCTAAGCTGCAAAGAGAAATAAGTATATAAACAGTTAGCTGTTGTGAATATGAATTACAAAAATAATGATACCCCTATAAAAGCAGACCTGCTCCAAATATTGGACCTACTGTATGTGAGTACTGCGTTTTTTTAAAAGTCCTGATCAGTAAGTGCCTCTTTTATTCAGCATGAGTTATTTCACTAGCCACTTGCTACTCAGTCAGTAATATTCTGCAGGAAAATATATATATTGCATATTAGAGCAGACGACCATTAGAAAATAGGGTAATCAGCTAAAGCATCATGTCAAAAATAAACATTTTCAAAGCATAAGCAATGCAGTTTGTAGAAACGCCAAACAGCCAGCTGCTAAATGCTTGTCTATAGAACAGTATCTAAGGAATCAAGTAGAGTGAAGCTGATTCTGCAAACAGGGAGAGGCATGAGGCACCTTTGGAAACATTTTGAAGATTTCTTGGTTGATATGGAAGATTCCACTAGTATCCACTTCATATTTCAGTTTAGTTCCCAAGGGAGTATTTTTCTGGGTGGTGAACAGAAAGGCAGGGGCATTGCAACACCTTGACAAAGTAGACCTGTAAAATGACAAAAAGAGAAATAAGATCAAGGATCTGATAGCACGCTTCAGGATTTGCAATTATTACTGCTAACAGGGCATTTTTCAGCAAAAAGAAACTTTGTAGCTGTAGGCGGGGTTAAATGGTGGATTTTCCTTTAGAAAATTTCAGATTTAGTGAAGTTTTCCTTGACTGAGGAACTTGCGGTAAAAAAACAACAAGAACAAAAACCAGAAGAAATTAGATCCCTGCACCTGTCTCCTCTTGACTGCGGGAAATACATGTGCAAACTCTGCCCTACTCCAGACCGCAAAGTTGGGGTTCCGCCCCCAATAACCTGGGGGAACCATCCTAACTAATTAATCCCCCTCCTCTTTAGAGATCTTCCACGTTTTGTAAATTGTTTACACATCACTGGGCAGGAAATGCAGGGGTTAAAGTGTTCATCTGGGGATGTGGAAGCTTGGCAGGGCAGGGACTACCCTGCTTACCAGAGTACTGCCAAGCACAGCACACTAGTGTTACAAAAAAAAAAAAAACACTTTTAAAGGTCTTAGTTTTGTCTTTGACCCTGCAATCTGTGCATCAGAAAGGTGACGTGGCTCCGACAGATGGGTGCCAGGCAGACTGGTCATGGCTAGAACTCTAAAATCCCAGAGAAATGGCCAAAATCTTTGTCCCTGGGATAAAATAACAAGTATTCCAATGCAAACAAGAAAGTTTTGAAATCTCAAAAATGGGATTCATAGCACAAGAGAAAAAAACATTGAGCTCTGGTATGACATTTAAACAGGAAAAGTAGCTTTCCAAATAGGGGTCCGTTTCTTAGCTCCCATCTTTCCCTGAACGCTTTTTTCCTTCACTGGTGAAACTAAAGCCCTGAGTTCAGCTTACTCTTACTCCAGAGACAGTTTGTTTCTCCGTCAATGCCTCTTACAAATTTAGTGAAAAATGTATGCCATGGCAAATGCATAAACGTATAAACACGGACAATGCCAAATGGCTCTCGAACAACCTAGATTAAATACCTTGCCTCTGGGGTATGTGGCCTCATTATGAGTTGGAAGAATAAGCCAGTCTTCTTTATGGGCTTTCTTACAAGCACCAGAAAGCAAATACAGGACCATGCAAACATTTCAGTGATGTCCAATTACCATTACATACTTGACTCATGCAGAATGACACATTATGATGATCAGATCAAGGCAGCAACTGAGACTGAATAAGTCAATTAGTCATTTCTAGAAACAGAATCATTAAATAATTGCAAGCAGGTAGTGGGACTGAATTGAAATATTAGAGATATGAAAAAAATCTTCATTAGTTCTGCATTAAGGAACTGAAAGAGATGTTCTTTCATCTAATGTCCGATTGGTTTTCCAGAGGCATGTTCCTTAATGTAAATGTCTGACATCTGAAGGCAGAAGACTGTCAAGGAAATTGTTTTCCTTCATCTCCAGGTACAAAAGCTAGTGTGACTTTTGTGCTTCCTCCCTCCCCGCTACTTAAGTAGCTGCCATTTGACTTTTACTGGATTATCCTCATCTCAAATGATGGTCCAGAACTGGCAAAATTTTAAAGCCCACAGCTCAGTGTTGTTACACCAACACCTTTTAGCCTCCTACTAGTCTGCCTCCAAACTGAAAACCTTGGTTTGCTTTTAAGGGAGTAGAGTTTCCCCACACATTCACACACTGAAGTCACTGACACAGAAGACAAAAGTGAAACAGACTTTGAACTCCTCTTTTTTTTTTCATGACTAGCATGATTATTGTTCCTGGAACCAGCTAAAAAGCTTAGGTTACATCTAGGTACAGTGGCAGTTTCTTAAGCAGTGATGTATCAGCTCAGGGAGGTATAGCCAGTGACAGGAGTCTTTCATCTCTTCTTTCTATCAATGTACTGTCTAGGATGGAGAGCGATTCTTTGCTTAATGTGCTGGTGTTAGTGACCTGAGAGAGAGTGATGGTGCTCCTGGTGGTCTTCAGAAAGTTCTGTCTCACTGCTCCCACCTCTGGCCTCCATACTTCAGTGTGCCTCTCTCCATACTTCAATGTGCTCCTTGTGCTCTGGGCACAATCAGTAATTATCTTACCCCAGGCAATCTTTGAGATAGTAGACTCTAATCCTGAATGAGTCCTGTCTTCAAAACGGGTTCTGATAATTGTCCACCAAGTAATCTCCAGAAAAAATCATACTAAAAACACTCTAAAAAACCTATGTGTGGAGCTCACGTTGGAAAAACTTCTATGAGCCTGGGACTAATTTATTTTTAAAGATGTTAATGACTAACTGAGCACATGCATTCTCACATTCTCTCATTAACTCGTGACAGCTATTTCCTGGAAACATGCAAGAAAACCTGGGAGAAAGTTGTGGTGCCTCATTCTAAACAACAGTTCTGAATTGTACCAATGACTTATAGACTTAAGCAGTCTATATTCCACTCCTCCTGAAAAAATGTGTTTTCTCTAGACCTACTCAAATATGGCTCTTGAGTAGATCAATATACAACTGCTGTGGTTTAACCCCGGCCAGCAACTAAGCACCATGCAGCTGCTCGCCCACTCCTAGTGGGATAAGGAAGAGAATCAGGGAAGAAAAGGAAAACTTGTGGTTTGAGACATTAGGGCAATGAAGCTGGTGAGGGCTCTGAGAAGCATGCCTTATGAAGAGCGACTGAGGGAACTGGGCTTGTTTAGTCTGGAGAAGAGGAGACTGAGAGGAGACCTCATTGCCCTCTACAACTACCTAAAAGGAGGTTGTAGCGAGGCTGGTGTTGGTCTCTTCTCCCAAATTACTNNAAAATCTTTACTGAGAGAGTGGTTGGGCACTGGAACAGGCTGCCCAGGGAGGTGGTGGAGTCACCATCCCTGGAGATATTTAGAAAACGAGTAGATGTAGCACTTGAGGCGATGGTCTAGTGGCTAGTGAGATGTTAGGATTGAAGGTTGGACTTGATGATCCTGGTGGTCCTTTCCAACCATAATGATTCTATGATTGTTTTGTCTTCCTTCTACTATTGCCTTCACAAGGCCAATTTCAAAAGTCATATGTTGAAAGGACCATGGAGGACCTTCAATAAAGAGGAAGCCACAGGAAAGAAGATAGAGTATTACAGAAACGAATTGCAGAGGTCTCCAAAGACCAAAAAAAAAATCTAGATAGTCAGGGAGTAATAGCTGAGAAGCTATTAAAAGAAGGAAGTCATAAACAATGTCTGACAGTACCAATACACCACAGAAAAGAAACCCAGTTTGAGTATTTTGTAGGCTAAACTTGCAGTGTCACCAATGAGATCACCATTTTACACCACCAGAGAGTTAGATTGATGTATTAGCTGCAGTCATTGAGCCTTGGCTCCATCCTAATTTCTGCCTGAATCATACCTGGAAGTCCATACCAAATTCCCTGCCTGTCCACAGGCCAGAAGAGCCCTCTTTTACTCTTGCTGTCAACTTTTTTAAAGAAGAAAAAAGTCCATATTTATTCAAAAAGACAGTACTCCAACAGTAACAGTGCTATAATGCTTACTCTTGCTATCCATGTGAAGATTTGTTTTCTCTACAGGAGGCTATACTCAAACTAAAGTAAATCTTACACAGGCTCATTAATGTGGACCATTCTTACTTGAATAAATTAGCTTCTGTGACATTCATCTCCCATTTGCATATCTGTAGGCTCTTCCATCTGTCAAACAATTCCGTTTGTTTCACCCTAAAAGATAAAAAAGAAAGAAAATTAAAATTCACTTTATTTCAAGGGCTTCATTTCCTAAAACAGCTGCAGCAAGAGTATCATGCAGTAGGCTTCTGATAGGGCAAACCAGTCAGTCTAGCCAGTCCTAAATTCATGATTTTTACTTCTTTTTCTGCCCAAACATAGCAACTCCAAGCCACATACTGCACACAGGTACTGATGGGGCTCTTCAGATGTTTGGAGCTGACTTCTGTTCCCATTTCTTCATGACAAAAAATGCAATATCAAGCAAGAAGCATCTTCTGTACGAAAGCCCGTCCGTAGTCTGCTGGGAAGATAATGAGTGTCTGGCAACTAAAGCAGCTCTGGGGGCAAAAGTTGCACTGAGCAGAAGGGCCCAGCAGAGGGGGTATTGGAAAAGAGGATACTTCAGACAATTTGGCCAACTACCATTATATTTTGGTGAGGTTATCTTAATCTGTGAGATCCTACAGAACAGTACTGTTGGTAAATCCATTTTATAAATGGTAAGAGCACACATGTAGAGATAAGCATTTGTGATGGTGAGAGGACATGAAAAGCTCTTTACATAAGGATCTCTCCTTCCCCCTCTGTTAATAAATATACTTCCAGTTACATAAAAAACTGACACTTCTATTTCTACTAGGCTGATACAGGATGACGCATTTTTGGTGATACCATCAATTCCAACCACTTCTGCCTTAGTGTTAATACATATTCTTCTGTATTTGGACAACAGAGATAATGAAGGCCTTGCAAATATCTAGAGCTAAGGAGCAATGTCATCATGTGGCTCGGAAATTTTGAAGTCTGAGATTTCTTCAAGGCTGATAGGTCTTAATGAGTTCTCTTCAGGCTTGAGGGCTTTGAATCACTGGATAAAGCAAAGACATTTAAGAGAAGTATATATTTAAAGTGAGTAGAACTTAGGATTTCCCAGGCTGTGGAAGTTACAGGGAGGAATTAGGTCATATTGTTCTTTCTGTAGCCCGCCAGAGCACAGTAACTTGGAAATCTTCCACTACCATAAGGGCTGACTTCAGAAATGTAGTACCTTAGAAACAAGCACATCAGAAGAGCCCAGCACAGTAAAACAGCTTAATGTCAAATGGCATAAAAGAAGGGCTTACTCTATCCAGCACAGCAGGAGTCCACTACCTTCTACGTGTCATGGGGTAAGATGCAGAGAAATGAGTAGTTGTCTGTACCATCTGATAAGCATGCAGAAAAGCAACTCAAAACTCCCCATCTTCAGCAGAACATTGGCAGAAGTGTGACATTCTCACCCCTTTTACTTATTTTTAAGCGCTGCAAGTCAGCAAGCAGTGCAAAGCTGTTACTCGTGTATCCTTCAACCAGTACCGGATACAGAAGACAAGGACGTAACCTACATTTTTCTGTGTGCAGTCAGTGGAGGAGACACGCTCAAAATCATGCAGACCCGGAGCAACAAATTGTGTTTCCTTCAGCCTCTGCTGCTTAGTGCTATGCACTTGTACAGCTGCACCCAACAGAGATTCCCAGTGCACTTTACAGACCTTAACAAGCCTCGTGGATTGTTGCTAAGATTACTAAACCACTGGTTTTACAGATGGAAAGGGATGAGGCATATTTTAAGCACCTAAATTCAGTGCAATGCTGAAAACACGAACCAAAACTACCCTGGTGTACACTGCCCAATGAGTTCCACTGGCAACTTCACTTTTTTGCCTGACTGCATCGCTCTTGCTTCATGGAAAACATTTCATTCAACTCATCAGTTTCCTCATGTACATACTGGACCACAAAAGACAACTGCTAGATATGTCTTGTTTCTAAAAATAACATTTTGCTACTCTTTACTGAGTGTTACTATGTCGTGAAACTCACTGCTGATTGAGGAGGTCAAAAATACAAATAGGCTCAGAGAAGATGTAAATAAATTAACAGAGAGGTCCACTGTCCACTCTGACTACTCTAGTCTAGTCACCATCTACCACTCGGCAAGTCCCCACACCAGTACTTGTTACCAGGAAGGCCTACACTTTTTGTTTAATTTCTTAGCCTTCACTATAGGCCACTGTCAATGATAATGCCTTAAGCTAGATGGATGCTTGCTATGAGTCAGTCTGTCTGTTCTAATTCCTCCGTTACCTGGAATATAATATTACAAATGTATTAAATTCCGAGCAGTGATACTGAGCCTGACCAAAATGCCTCAATGTATGTGAAAAGCCTCCCTCTTTTTCAAACGGACCTCAGGTCAAAGTCCAACGTCACTATTTGCATGTATAAGAGAACCCCAGGAATCCCTGGTGAGATCCCTGCTGATGGGCTCTCTTGAGCCTTGCACCTTTTCAATGTAAATTTTCATTTTCATCCTGCCTGAAAAGTAACCTTTTTACCACGCATTCATTCACAGAATCATTTTGGTTGGAAAAGACCTTTAAGATCATCAGGTTCAACCATTAACCCAGTACTGCCAGGTCACCACTAACCCATGGCCCTCAGCACCACATCTCCACGGCTTGGAAACCCCTCCAGGGATGGGGACTCCACCACTGCCCTGGGCAGCCTGGGACAGCCCTTCACAGCCCTTTCCATGAAGACATTTTTCCTAAAGTCCAACCTAAACCTTCCCTGGCACAACTTGTGGCTGTTTCCTCTTGTCCTGTCACTCATCCCCTGGGAGGAGTCCCGCACGCACCTCACTCTAACCTCCTTTCAGGGAGTTGTATTGATACTTACATAGACAAAACCTTCACTTCAATGATTTCCTGCCGTAATTCCAGGCATTTGGTAGAGTTGTATTCCAAAGGCCCTTCATAAAACTCAAAATACCTGAGGGAGAAGAAGAAAAAATATTATAAATAAGGCTTCAAGTAGAATACTTGTCTTATAGGTCAATGGAAATTTGCTTAAAGTTGTGATTTATTATTTCTGCCTCACTTTAGACTACACTGTTTGGCCCATAGGCAGGTTATTACTTCAAAGGAAAACACAGATGCCATTGCTGATTGTAGAATAGACACCCATGTCCAGTTTGTGCACCCCTACAAGAGTTCATCTCTCTTTTCTCACTAACTTTTCCAGCAGTCAGCACATGGCAGCTACCACTGTAAGTCAGGGTAGACACTGATCACTTCAGGAACACTGTTCCCACCCTCTGGGTGTCTGAATGTGTTGAAAGTTTGAAAATCAGTTCCTCAAATTTTGCTCTTAGGTGGAAAGCAAAGCGCTGGAGGTTGCATCTTGCCTGCAGAGACTGTTGTGTAGCTCTACACAACTCATCTTTTCATGGGGACTTAGTCTTCTGGTTTATTCAGAGGAAAAGGGGAGCAGGGATTTTCTTCTCGAGAATTTTGAGATGGTTTTGAGAACGAGAGGATTTGAATGCTCAGGCAGAGCACAAATGAAATACTCGCAAAAAAAATACAAACACTTACTTTTTTTGGTTAAATTCATCCACCTTAGCCATCAGGCTGAAGTGAAAGCGAAAACAGAACACAACGGTGGCTACTCATGTTCAGGGGCCAGACAGAGGCCAGACCACTCATTGAAGTCAAAGAGACTATATTGGAATGACAAAAAAGACTTAAGATTTTAAACCAAGCCCTGTATCAGTTTCAATACTAATCATTACTAGTCCATATTAAAACCTAGTACCTAAGAAGCACATCTACCCATACAGCTACATGAGCATAATGAAGAAATGTGAGGAGATGACCTGGAGGATTTGGTATTATGACCAAGGATAAAGCAAGCTATTTTGATTGATCTTCTAAAATCTCAGAATTCATGAGGCTGTAACTCCCAAACTATCTTCTGAATTTCCAATATGAGAGAAAAATACAAGATTTCTATAAGACACTTATTTAAACCATCACTGGAAATGTAGTATTTTGGGTTTGGGTCCAGCAAACCCTCCAAAGGCCTCCATAGGCCAGAAGAATCTAAAAGCAAAACAGCTTCCGAATTTTGCCTTTTAAGTACATCCAGAAATCTGATAAAGCAGGGAAGAAAGAAACCCACAGAAGGGAGAAAGGGACTATAGTATGTGGCTGGAAAAAGCCCAAGAGCCTCCCAAAGCAACCTGCTACCAACTGGGAACACTGCTATCCTGTCAAATGCTGCTTTAGGAAGTGTCTCCTTCACCTCTCCCCGAGCTTTTCACCACCTCAGCTTTACCAAATCCCAAAACAACCATTTCTGTGTTCCAGTGAGGAGCACAAACCTTGAGACTAAAAGGAGGAAGCTCATGCCTAGAGAGGAACATTCATAAATTCCTAATAAAGAAGTAAAGGCTGATTACTGTAGTTCTGCAATCTTTTAAAAAAGTGACTGTGGAAGTGTGTTTGCGTAGTCTGGAAGGTAACAAGTCTATTTTATGAGATTTTTAGAGGAAATTACATATTTAAAGCTCTCCCTAATCAATGATGAATCTGTGAAATTACTTCCTCAGCCTCCAGAAGGGAGATACAGTTAATGTAACAGGAAATTTCAACGAATTTCTCACGAAAAAGCTTGGGCCCTCCTTCCAACTCAGTCATTCAGCTGGACATTCAGCTTTTACTAGAGTACCTGAAATAGATCGCCCTGGTCCATCTTCTGCACGCTTGGCTTGTTGAGCTGGAGTTGAGCAACTTGTGTGGTTTAAAAACTGCTCCAACTGAAACTGGATTAAGAGCTCACCCAGTTGCACCAGGCCAAAGCCCTTGTGCAGATGTACTCCAGACAGATTCCCAAACTAAACTGAAATCTCTCTCTCTGAAGCCACCACCACAGGACTTCTTGCTTGTCACAGAATTTTACGGTGGTTAAGTATACAACCTTTTTGTCCTCTTCCAATACTTCTTTTTCATACTGTATTTTGCAGTATAGAATTGTAGTATCATATAGAATCTCTGACACAGGAGCAGGGACACCTTCCACTACACAAGGCTGCTCAAATCCCCACCCAGCCTGGCACCGAACACTTGCATGGATGAAGCATCCACAACCTCTCTGGGCAACCTGTGCCAGCACCTCACCATCCCCACAGTAAAGAATTCTGCCTAATGCCTAATCTAAATCTAGCCTCTTTCAGTTTAAAACTGTCACCCCTCACCTTATCACTACACTCCCTGATGAAGAATCTGGCCCCACTTTTCCTGTAGGCCCCCTTGAAGTGAAGAATTTCTTCCTTCTCTCTAGTCTAACTCTCCCTCTTTTAGTTTCAAACCATCACCCTTTGTTCTGTCACAACAGGCCCTGCTCGAAAGTCCATCCCCATCTTTCTTCTAGGCTCCCTTGAAGTCCTGAAAGGCCACCAGAAGGTGTCCCTGGAGCCTTCTCTCCTCCAGGCTGAAGAAGCCCAACTCTCCCAGCCTGGCCTCCCAGCAGAGGGCTTCCAGCCCTCCCATCATTGCTGGGGCCTCCTGTGGCCCCGCTCCACCAGGTCCATGTCTCTGCTGTGCTGAGGACTCCAGAGCTGCCCCAGCACTGCAGGGGGGTCTCCCAGAGCGCAGCAGAGGGGCAGGATCCCCTCCCTGCCCTGCTGCCCACGCTGCTGGGGATGCAGCCCAGGAGGACATTGGCTGCTGGGCTGTGACTGCACAGGGCTGGCTCCTCTCCAGCTTTAACCCCCCAGCACCTCTAGGTCCTTCTCCATAGGGCTGCTCTCCAGCCCTTCATCCCCAGCCTGTGTTGATACCAGCAGTTGCCCCAACCCAGATGCAGGACCTTACACTTGGCCTTCTTGAACTTCATGAGGTCTGCATCGGCCCATCTCTGAAGCCTGTCAAGGTCCCTCGGGATGACCTCCCATCCCTCCAGCATGTCATCTGTGCCACACAGCTTGGTGTCTATCCGTTCTTTACTTTGGTTGTTTGACTCAGACAAGAATGGCACCCTGAATGTGCATGTTCTACACAACAGCTAGGGCAGGTACACACCCCCACACAACACTCAACATGTTACGCACCACTCCTACCCCTTTGGATACCCCTTGCCTTTCCCCTAACACTGGATTTCAGTACCTTGTATGCCCTCAGGACAGATAAGAATGGCAAAACTCTAGATTAACAAGTATTTATATCTTTCCTGCACACTATCTACCTTTCCTCTGCTGCTAAGCTGGAGAGCTGCAGCTCAGATGTCAAACAACACATGCTATCACATGGGATTGCTGCAGGAGGGGAAAACTGGCTTTGGCCCGTGGCACTGGCGACAAGAATGTCATTTTATGAAACAGAGATGAAATTTCCTGAGTCCCAGAGATTTGCTTTGATCGTTGCCTGTTCAACCAATCATAGAACCATAGAATGGTTTGGGTTGCAAGGGACCTTAAGTATCATCTAGTGCCAACAATCCACAAACCAAAAATAGAAATGAAAAAGGATGTTTACCAAAGAGGCAGAAGGGTGAGGAGGAAAGGATTAGGTTAAAAATAAACCACTTCTGGATCTGAAAGGAAATGCATGAGGCAGCATTGCATTTGCATCCCCACACCAAGCAGGGAGAAGATGCTGCTGGCCATGGGGTGAGCTCGACTGAAACTAGCTCACTGTGCCTGAGCCACTGAACAATCATCATCTGGGCTGTCATTCATAAGCCCTAAACCTCATCTGAAGCACAGAGGCAGGCACTAAAGCCTCCCTAGTGTTAATGCCACTCATGCTGCAGCACTTGGGTTGCAAGCATTAATGATGGCATTAAGGAGTTGTCAAGACAGTCAATAAATTTTTTAAAAAAAAAGGTTTCCTCTGTTTCTCCTGGGCATGTTCATGGTGTTTATTTGCTTCACAGCAATCCCCCTCCTGCTACAGACACCAAGGCAAAGCAGAGGCATCTCCCTGGAGCTCTGGCCAACCTCTTCCCACAGAAGTGTTCCACGCTGTGTTTTCCCAGGACACAGATTCTGCACAACACCGGGTTCTAGCACAAGGAACATGGGTTCCCTCAGCCCCCGCAGATGTCCTTTAAACCCAGCTCCTCTGCTCAGCAGGGTCTGGTCCTGCCAGGAGTGTTTGGAGACCAGTCTCCCACACTCTCCCAGAGGAAGCATCAGTCTCACCCACTCCCTGGGCTCCGAGTGCAGCTTCTGCCTATTAACTCCCACTCTAAACCATGTAATTCCCTGTGAACAAAGACACATTTGCCCGTCAGAAAGCTTAATTAGCACAAATGGAAACTGTCCTGCCCGTCATCTTCCTCAGTCTGATATCCAGCTAAGAGGCATGGGTGTAGTGCAGTTTATTTTGATTCATGCTCTTGATTAGTGACAAGCGACAAAACCTGACGGCGCTACTCCTTTTGCTGCAGAAAAGGGCTGTTTCAGCTTCACAAGAATGACAGTCATGTTTTATACCCAAAACAGAGTTGATATGTCACTGCCAGAACATCATCTCCCTGCATTGCCTCTGGTTCCCCTGCTGAAATCTAAATAACTTTTATCCCTCAAAGGTCACAAGTCTACCGGAAAACCAACACAGGAATTCATGATTCTTTACAACAGGGTACACAAACGAATCGTAACAAACTGCACAGCTGCATGCGGGATTCCATTTTTCCAGGGCACTACACAGGACTCACTGCTCTATATCCATTTAGGTCAATCACAGCTTTCAAACCTACAACATTTTTCAGGACCAAATGCTGTATCTTAACACCACACAAGCTGCAAGTGCTCAGAGAGGACTCTTTTTTTATGGCTCTCAGTACCGAGCGCCTAGAAATCAGATGCTATTCACTCTGTAATTTCCCCATTTTTGACTGTGACTTTCCTCATTCCTAACCATCATGTCTCCCACCACAACCTCCCTTCCAGCTGAGCAGCTTACCGAGCTCGCCAGCGAGAGACAGACTTGGCTTCCCAGTACAGCAGCTAACTCTCAGGTCTTTGATCGTGTGCAGTTGGACTGCCTCTGCTTTGATCAAAACTAAGCTTTTCTTGATCACACTACACGGATTAGAAAGCCTGAGACTTCAGTCCTGCCTTCAAGTGACACTTGGACCGAGGCACCGATTTGTCAGATATATTGAACAAAGGTTTTAAAGTACAATTGAGTGCAATTATCAGGCATCTTTGAAACAAGGCCATTTTCTCCTGCACAAGGTGGCCCTCCCATTTCACTCTCTCCTGCTGTGCTGGTTCTGCACTGTTTGTGGGGAGGCTGCAGCACTTACGCTGCAAGAGAGCACAGTATCGCAGGAAAAACAAAGATCCTTCCAAAAATATATTCTTTCCTACCCTGCAGGAAAAACAGAGATCTTTCCAAAAATATACATTATCCAGTGACTAAGAAATGAGAATAAATGAACCAAGCCCTGCAGGCTCGTACTAAATACTTATTAAGAGAACTGTCCAATTAGCAATGCTTGCACTCATCAGTATGGGCAGATCTGGGGCCAGTCTTGGGTATAGATTCACCTTCCCTACTCAGGAACCTTGAAAGTGTGCCAGAGCACATTCCTCAAGGCACACAGGGGCTCACCCTCATCTGGCAGGGCCAGCATGGGATCTTCAGACCCTTGCAGCAAAAATACCACCAAGATGGAGCACATCATGGCCAAGGGGCTCTGGAAAACTTATCCAGAGCAGAGCAAGCTGGATGGGGTTCACTTCATCAGAAAGCCCATTGTGAGTGAGCCACCAAATCCTGCTAGCCTTTGCTTCTATTAATATTTCTATGTGACATCAAAACCAGCAAGATTTGGTCAAAAGGTTTAAGAGCCTGAAATCAACACAGTGATTTTTCTTTTCCCTCAAGGAGTGCATCCTATCACTTTGCATGGCATATTCTCCTAAGATCACTTGGACACTGTTTGAAAGGCACGATCTCCATTCAGCAGATGCAGAGGCTGATTGACGGGTAACTCTGTGGCAGGCAGGAAAGGGGACTTGGGCTCTGCTCTCATACACACACATGATTACTACCAAGAACAAGAGCAGGTCTGAAGCTGATGGAAATCAAAATGACCTTTCATACTATACCTCGCAAAAGAAAACTTCCGTGTGTGTATTGGTGTCAAATGAGATCCCCCTGCTGTGAGATTGGGCAATTGAAGCACGAATGTTTGATGACCTTACAATAATTTACATCTCATTAGGGCTGTGGCACAAAAAATCACCTTGCTGCATTTGTTGTCTCTGCCATTTGAGAGCTCGAGCTGACTTGTCCACGCCACAAAAGACTGAACTGAGGGAGAAGGCGCTGTGGGCACAAAGAAGGAGGCTGTAGAAGCAATAATCTTCTCCCACGCAGGCTGGTGAAACTATGTGACTATCTCCTCCTTGGGGACAACAAATATAAAAAAAAGATGATTCACATTCCTTCTGGCTACGACCTGCTCATGCCAACGGCACTGGCATTAACTGGCTGAAATCTTTTACCATCTTCACCCCTAATGCCACTGGAGGTAGCAGATGTTTTACTGACCATGAACTTTCAGAATGTGGCTGTAGCTAGGATCAAAATGTGTCACTATAAACTGTGTCATGTAAAAAGTTAAAATATAAGCCACATATCTTTGAACGCATCATGTGGTAACAGCTCTTTTGACTTGGTGCATCCCATTCTGATATTTCATCTCTGACGGTTTGAGATGCCGGCGAGAGTTACAAAAGGACCTGCAGAAGTTATCTGGGTTCTAAAAAGTATGAGAGGCATATGAAGCTTAAATCTAAACATATGGTGACAGGGTAGGGAAACACTGCACCAGGAAGCAATTACTGCTGACAGGAAGCTTTTTAATAGAGTATAGTGAGGAAAAACAGTATCAAATGCCCGGAAGCTAAAGATAGAAACAGCATCTTTACTTCAAGGCTGGTTTTCTTTCTAGAAGAACGAGAGTAATCAAACAAAATTCAGGAGCTGAAATTCTTATAGGGGGATTCATGCTTCCCAGGAAATTGATGTAGCTTAAGTTAAAAGCTACTAACTCATGAACCTCCTGATCATCCACCTGGGATATTGTGGAAGGTTTAGCTTGACTTATCTCCTTACAGTGCCACAAGTTTTTCTAGGTTTTGATGATAAATGGCATCAGAAACGTCCATCCACCAAGACAAGGGCATTTTTCCAAAATATCCTGCCTTCTTCCAAATTAAAGATTTTTACTTTTTTATTTTTACTTCAAAAAAGTAAAAGTGCTTCCATCAACCAGACCTAAATTCATAAATTTGAAGTTCCACAGAAGAGGAGTGGCTTTTATACTTCTGTCCTTTAAAAGCTGTTCATTTATAGCTCTCTGTACCTCCCAAGTAACCTCAGAAAACCTTAGTTCTGTCCTATCTCAGAGGTGCTCCTTTTCTGAAGTCCTTATTTGATCTGGTCCCGTGACTTCACAGACAATTTACACACCTGTGCAGCTAAGATGATAGCTGCGCTACCCTGAGGATACGTTTTGCACCACGACTGTGAAAGCTCCTGGCAAACTAGCACTGGCTGCTCACCACCACTCTGATTTTTATCTCCTCCCTTCACCTCTCAGCACATAGGTCATTTGGGATCGCTTGGTTCTGCTGCCCAATACCATATCGGCAGCGTGAACTGACCAGACATCCACTCCTGCCAATGCCACATTCCTCCCGTCTCATCTGTCCCCTTATTTGGGACCCAAGTCTCTCTACAATTTCAGTGTAATAAGACTACCCCACACAGCTCTTCCGCACCAGCAGTGGGTCTAACAGCAGGAGCTAAAGCAGAATCAGCCCTAAATGACATGGCAAAGTCCAGGCTGCCTCCTGCAGGGCCTCCTGCAGGACCTCCTGGTTTAACAACGTCATTCCAGAACTCTCCTATTTCTACTAAACTGCTCTCTTGATCAAGCCCACTCCCATCACTCTGATTGAAATGAGCTGCTGATGTAGTTATCCACACAACCACCTGTGAGGCATAACAAAACACGACAACACATATATCGATAACATCTAAAAAAACATATTTTAGTTTATCGTTGCAAGCAATGTCTTTTTTTCCTTGTGGCTCTTAAGGTTTCCATATCTTTGTATGAGGAGTTCAGCACTATGACTTAAGGAACATCCTCAGTTGCTGTCCTGCCCAATGAGGCCTGATGGCTCAAGCCCTTATGTTTATTCATGTAAAACATGTATTTGATTAATCCAATTGATTATACTTTCTATTTTGTAGCCCCTGGGGACAAAGCTCCAGATTTGTCATACTGGAGAATTTTGTGTAAAAATTGACAAGCCCAAAAGTATAAAGCTCACATCTCCTCTTGCCTGTCAAAGGCTTCTGTGTTCTCATCACCTCAGACCTACACTGAACCTTATCTTCAGCTCGGATGGACTGAAGGTGGCAGAGAATACCATAACCCAAACAATATGGCAGATCACCACATCATTAAGGCAGCTTCTTGGCAACAAAAAATGCTTCAAGCGTGAAGATGCACAACTCCAGCAAGTTGCAAACATATTAAGAGGAGAACAGAGTAATTAGGGCTCTAAGAAGTACTTTCAGGTACTACTTCTCATAAGCTGCATCAGATAGAACCCCTTACCTGATTCCCCACAAGGAAGTTGTGAGATTTATAATACTTAGCACAAGATAAAAAGCAAAAGGTAGAAATCTGAGCAATGACTGAGACATAAGAGCCAAAAATAAGGCACTATCCAACAGCTGGTTGACATTGCATCTGAGTGGGTGTTTCAAAGGGCCTGCAGCTCATCTAGTCCTCCTTTGGTTGAAAGTACACAGCTTTGTGGAGTTGTTGTGTTTCACTTTTACTCCTTGCAAGTATTCACAACTTCTTTGCTAACTAGAAGACCTGCAGCAATGCAATATGCATCAAAATGAAGCCTTTGGTGCCCCAAAAGTCCCAGCAAACAGAGATCTCTGTCAGGCACCTCCCCACAGCAATATCAGATGTCAAAAATATGATCCACACTCTCAGTTGTACCACGCACTGAGCCAAGCTCACGATATTAGCTTTGATCTCCATGGAGTGGGTCTACACAATCTGAAAAGAAGCATCTTATGCACTGGGATGAAAAGCCTTGGTTAGCTTGGCTACAATGGCACAGTGGAGCTGTCTGCTATCAGAGCAGGGCTTGTTTTCCAAAACCGCGTAATGAACTTCCTGGCATAGTAAAAAAACATTCCAATTACAAGCCACACTTAACTTTGCATGTTGGTTGAGGTATGAATCAGTTTCTGCTGAAATCAGAGAACATGACATTCTTTGTTTCTGTCCTACTTTATCCTTTTTATGCAACGTTTCATCTTCCCTGTTCATTGGTTTTGGTATGGCCATTACCCTGGTGGAGTCTGGTTCTCCTGCAACTCTAATGCACTTATTCTCTCAGTGTGCCTTTGCTTTGCAAGTCTTTCATTTTCATCTGATAAATCATCTATTAAATCACTCCTACAGAATGACTTGTCAGTGTATTACATTACATGATTAAAAGGCAAAGAGTAGTTATAGAATATAGATGGTTCAATACTACGTATGTATGAATAAAGGTGTCTATATACATATAAACATCAGCATGATGATGATATAAGCTAATGAAAATCATATTAGTATCTGTTTCAGTGAACATCTTTAAACACCACACCTTTTAGAAAGAGGTGATAAACACACAATAAACTGCAGAGCCATGCAGTGAAAGGTATTTACTGTGTGTCTACTGACATATAATTAGTTTTGTGCACTTCAGAAGTCTCTCTGGAGACCTGTAAATATATACAAGTATAGTCAGGTTGGTAAAATGTAGTCTGCAAGTTTCCCACTTGGTGGAATTATTCATTAGAGGAAGGCTTGTTTGCAGTTTATATCAACAGCCTGAAGTTGGGTGTCAGAGTGAGACTCTCAGGAGATGTCTAGTGATAACAAAGTAAGAAAGGTGATCAAAGCTAAATAGCGAACAATTTATGACGTAGCTCTGCAGTTATTCACAACAGTCTCACCTCCACATTTATATAGTTCCTTTTCATTTTGCTATATTCCCTGCTTTCAGACAGCAGACAAATGGATAAATAATATCTATAACACACTTAGGTGCAATATATGTTGAAGCTAGACTTAACTCAAAATCACCGTCTTTCACCTCCACAGTCTTTAACGTGACATAGACTTTGAAATTTGTGTCTTTTATTGATATTATAACCTATGGAATTTACACCCAACTTGTGCAGTTTGAGCCTGCTTGATAAAAAACACTTGCACCCTGAGCATCTTTGTCTCTGATGAGACTAAACAGACTGAGAACGGTACTGTCACTCAGGGCCTCACAGTGTATTCTGCAGTCAAGGGTTCTGGTTCCCTGTGCTGCAGTCAATGATGGTTCAATCCTCTCTGTCAAGGGTCTCTAGAGGGGAAAATCTATATTTATTAATTTTCTCATATCTTCAAGAAGATATGTGTCTTTGTGCCACATTCAGTTCTTTTATATGCCAAGTGCCTAAACTGAAGACTTTGCATATATAGACTATAGACTCATGCACAAAAAAGGCGACCAAAGTGGACATGCATAGAGAGACGGACAGAAAGACAGATACGCACACACATACAAACATGCATAGAATGAACCATTTTTCCCTCGTTCTGAGTGAAAAACTGCAGCTTAGGTTGGTTCTTTTTATAAAGAACCTGAACTGTTTAAGCCAGCTGAGGGGCGGGTAGTGCTCTTACAGGTTCACCTTATAGCGAAGAGCTGCAATGGGAATTGCAGCACTGCTGTAGTTCAGGGAGACTGGATGATTTTTGGCAGGTCAGACTCTGTTCTTCTCCTTGCATTTGATATTCTTATCAGCTCTACAGCTAAAGTGGCATACACTTACCAAAATGATGATATTTTACATAAAATATGCAATTTATCCAGAGAGAGGTTTATTTATATGTGGGTATTAAATTTAAGCTTCTTTTAATTAATTTTGGTTTTTCTTTAATTTCCAGTCTTTCTAAGATTTTCCTGCTACTTATTGAACTTAATACTACACATGACTCAGGATTTTAACCTCTACAACTGAGGTTCCAGGAAGACACCCCAAATATTCACCCGATGCCTGTGCCCAGATTTATGCAGATGGCCTGGGATAGCTAGGGAGCAATTCAGAAACAACTGCACCCAGTTTCCTGACTATGCACATGGCTCTTCATGACCCTTCAGATACATGCCAGTCAACAGGATCCTACTACAAATCACTACCTGGAAGGAGGATGGAGCGAGGTGGGTGTTGGTCTCTTCTCCCAGGGGACAAGTGACAGGACAAGAGAAAACAGCCTCAAGTTGTGCCGGGGGAGTTTAGGTTGGACATTAGGAAACTGTCTTCCCCAAAAGGGCTGTGAAGGGCTGTCCCAGGCTGCCCAGGGCAGTGGTGGAGTCCCCATCCTTGGAAGGGTTTCCAACCCAGGAGATGTGGTGCTGAGGGCCATGGGTTAGTGGTGCCCTGGCAGTGCTGGGTTAATGGATGGACTCGATGATCTTAAAGGTCTTTTCCAACCAAAATGCTTCTAGTAAGTACAAAAAGTGCAACAGCACATCAGTGCTTCTCATCTTTTCAAAATTGTGTAAATAAAGGAAATAGTCCAGTCTTATCTTGATAGAACACTTCTCCTCTCCTAGGCCCTGGAAAGATTTCAAGTTAAACTGCTTCCTTGAATACATATTCTAGTATAAAGAAAGCCTTGGGACAGATCCTCCAGTGTGCTCCGTGTGCATCAACACCATGGTGTTGAGACACTGCCCACCCAAGTCCCGCTCTCCCACGCTGCCACATATTGACACATAGAATTGGTGGGGGAATGGAAACAGGAAGGTCCAGGACACAGAAGTTACCCTCCCACGTACTTCATAGATGCTTATGGCATATTCCAAAATGGCCCTAAGGCCTTGGAGGGGGAAAACAGCACAGCACTTTGGCATCTCTGGCATCTTCTGTGCCATGGGGAGCAGTACCAGGTGGCCAAAGTAAATCACAAATCTCAATTTTCATACATCTTGTGCTCATACTTGTGGTTCACACAAAGAGAGAGAGACCTCTATAGTCATTCCCTTGGGTGTCGGTACCTGGTGCCTGTGTCACTGCCACTCTTCACTGCTCCGTCATCCGTGACATTAAAGGTGCCGGTCCAATTTGCCAATTCCTCTCCATTCTGCCAGCTAAACTGCAGCCCTCTAGCAAGAAAATGAGGCAGTTGATATTTGATATCATTCATTAGGTTAAGTCTATCAGCATGAGTTCTCATGTCCTTTATCTTAACAGAAACATGAGTACGACATTCATCAAGAATAATAAAAAGATACCAAAAAACCACAGGACATCATCTTACTAGCAGAAACTATTGATTTTCAGTTCCCATAGACTCTGCGAGTCCTTGGCTGAAGACAACACCAGGGTCCCCAAGCAAACCAGAAAGCCAGTAGTCACCTGTGCTCATAAACAACATACACGTGTGTGGAGAAAGGTGGAAAGCTCATTCCCAGAGATGCCATGTGCAAAAAGCTGGAGACTTTTGTGGAAAACTGCAGAGACAAAGAAGTAAACCCTCCAAACTCCAATTTTACATCTAGAGTAGTTGTTAACTGTGGTGGGCACTGGGTCCTTCCTCTGATTTGTTGGGCATGCCTGCAAAGGATTGATGATATCTTCTTATCTGATTACTTCTGTAAGTCACACTACATTGTTTCTTTTCCCTGTTTGGGAAGATGGCATTTTTTAAGCCAATCCATATCACAATCATCATAACTCCTTGCTTCTCAAACTTCCACAAATTCATTCCAAGACCTACGATGCCTGCAGTCTTCTGGAAACTACACCATCAGTTGGGTAGAAACCTCACACGTATTTTAAAAAGCTGGGTCTGAAGAAACATTTGACAACAAAAGTCTAATCCCTCCCTTAGCTCAAAAGTCAATGAAAAAAAAAATCTTGCAGATAGTTATTTTTAATCTTCTCCATTTTAACACAGTTTCATAATTTCAGAAGCCTGGCATCTGACTTGTGAACATTTGGTGCTGCCAATACTGAAAGTTAGCTTCCCGGCTGGGCTGTGTGGGGACAGCCAGGAAGCAATGTGCCAGCCCACTCTGACCGAAAGAAAGGGCATCCAGGACCCTGCTAGTTTTCTTGGTCAACAGGCTTACTACAAGGGCTGGAGAATCACTCAGACCACATCCACCCCCTAGTCTAACTGGCAGCAGTTACAAGCGTACGAAATTAACAAAGAACAACATGGGGCCTCTTTGGTTCCTGCCATAGAAAAGGGGAGTAGCCCTAAGCAGCTCCAAAACCATATAGTAGTTTATTTGTTCTGCCCTCTGGAAAGGTGTGCACATAACTTCTTGTTATAGTTTTAAGATAACCTTGTCTAACTTCAAGTCTCTGCAGTGCAGGCATCTTCGCATGGGCTAACTATCTTCATCCTTAAAAATCAGTAGACACTGGCCCAGTACAGTCAGTTTAGGAGAAGATTCACCCGATCAAATGCTGGCCTTCACCCTAAGGTGGGTTGATCCATCCCCCAAACTCTGCCACCATCAGCAGTATAGGGAGCCCGGGGTTGCCTGTAGTGCTGGTACACCTGACAGATGGATACCACCACCCAAGTCAAGTGCAGCCCATGTCACCACAAACATATTTCTCACCTAAAACCAAGATAATTTTCAAATAATTTAAGAAGTTTATCCTTGGTTGTTTCATGTCTTTTAATCTTTTCGCATAGGTTTTGTTGCTTTTTTTTTAAATTGAAAACAGACTTTTTGGTAAAGGCATTTCGGGTGAGAAGGAATTCTGAAGAAGGTAAGAAGCCATTTCACTGAACCAAGGATTGCTCCCTCCCCTCCTGAGCTGCCTCCCACCACAAAAAGTGGTGGAAAAAAACTTGTGGTGGAGAAAAGCACTATGAAAATATTGAAGAAGCCTCCTCCGAATCTTTCAAATGCATTTTCATTTATTGCATGTTCTCCTGCAGTCACATTTTGCTTTTTCAAAGAAAAACTTTTTAAGTATAAAAATGGGAACACTTCAAAATCAGAAGCCAAATTTTTGCTCACAGGAGACCCATTCTGGTTAGTTCTTAGTTAAATATATGGATGCAATTCTCCTGTTTTGCAAAAAATCAAAACAATGGAAGAGACCGTAAGCAAAATGAGATGATATCGCATACTTACATCTTACATGGAGTAAGTCAGGGAGTCACACACTTTATACCTTGCCCTGACAGTTTCTAATCAGCTGAGGCTGCCCAAGGTACGGCTTCCATGTAAAATATTGGTGTGAAGACAATATGGGAAAACTCTCACTTTTACTAAGACACCTTCACTTTTACACTTGTTGAAATAAAACACTTGGGATTCTATCCCATGTACCACAGTCTAACACATTTTTTTGCCACACTGGTATGGAAATATGTTTCCTATGAACGTGTATGTCTTTTTAAAAAGCGCCTAAATATACAGCCTTAAAAATACGTTTTAATTTCTAAAAGCAGCACTGAATGATACATGGGGAGAGAGAGCACAAGTGTGGGAAAACCAAGTTGGAACTTTACTTTTAAATTGGATTTAAATTAGATATTACAGTCTTGGATATTTACTTGCCAGCTGAAATAGAGAGTGTTAACCTAGACAAATAGCTGGTGTTGGTGTGTCCTTCAGAGGTGAATTCTCCTAAAGCATAGCCAATAATCAGGCAGAGGAAATGGAGAGTTAAAACACTCAGTGAAGTCCTTTCCCTTCGTACATCTTCACTCTGCATGTAACAGCTGGAAGGAAAGTGAAGTAAATGCTCAAAGGCAGAGGGGGGTAAACCTGTCCATAAAGTAAAAGAAATTATAGAATTAGTCATTAATGCCCTCCTCTCATCAAGCCTTTTTTTGGAAACAGTGTGTACTGCAGCTGAGGCACCAAGTTTAAAGGAGGACATGCGCATTTTGGGTAAGATCCAAGAGGAGGTGAGGAATGGTAGATATGTCTTATGATGAACAGCTTAAAATACTTAGCTTTGAAATGGCAGAATGGGGGATCTAACTGAGGTACAAAAATACCTAACAAGGGCAAGCAAGGGTTTGAGTATGACACTTCCAGATGGTAAGGACAAAGTTCAAAGTGGTGAGTTGAGCTCAGGGTCAGGAGCAAGCTAAGTGTCCAACCCTGAACCCAAAAGAGAACGGGGACCACACAGTGCTCTTCTTCCAACAGGTTAACATACAGACTACACAAAACACAACACTGAGGAACATTACACAGCTCAGAAGACTATGTGTCTCACTGTGAGTCTGCAAGACTGAGACCAAGCTGCTGCTCTGTAATTTCTGGAGTAATGGCACAATAAACCTCTTCCTCTTAGCAAGAACAACTCCCATAAATAATGGTTTGTAGTATTAGGGTTGAGTAGAAATCAAGGATGAGACATTTAAAAACACTGACCTGAATTAATTCCGTTCCTAACAAGATCACTGAGAGTTTTACCATTTATTTCAATCAGCCTTGAGTTGGGAGATTTCAATTTTTAAAAGATAAAATGTTCTAATCCTCTCAGCTGTGAGTTGTAAGGGTTCATAAAAGCTGTCTGATCAAATCTGCAAACAGCCTGAGAAAATAGAAAAGAGACTTGATCTGCTCCATCAGTATATTTCTTTGGCGTATTACTGTAGCTAAATTCCACCATGTTCACTCTCAGCACTAACTACATTCAAATAGATAAACAAAGAAGAGGTAAATTAAGCTTCTGTGAATCAGAATTGCAATAGAAAAGCACACGCAGGAGGAAAAAAAACTAAAAAGGGATGACAAAAGGGAGCAGAACAAAAAAGAGGATAAGGAAAGATTAAAGGAAGGGAAGAAAAACAGAGGAAATGACTTAGACATAGAGGTCTCCTATGTAATTTAGACAGCTCATATCAAGCAGTTTAAAAAAGAAAAGCTAATTTTAAGCCTGAGATCAGGCTTAAAATCATCACCAACAGTGGAACCTGGCCATTTGCTCCATTTGCCCTGATGCTATTTCCTTCTAAAATTAGTATACTCTCCCAACGTGTGATGCTGATGATGACAAGGGAAGACTTTATAAAATACGTAATAACCAGTAACTCTCTCAGTGCAGAGGTGCTCTGTTCTACCCATTCACTGTAAGCAAATTTCTCATCAAGGTTTATGGACATCATTAATCATATGACTTAACCCTAACAAACAAGAGCATGAACAATGTTGTGCCTGGTGTTAGAGGAACTCCATTAACTTGGATGTCTTAGCAATAAAGACCTTGAGTTTCAGGTAAATGTCAAAGCAATATTTTGATCCTAACTTGGTAACTGTAAATGTTGAATCAGGATGTGGCCAAATAAACACCGGCGTAATGTAAGAATAGCAGGAGGGGGTGAAAAAACAGAAAATTAACAAAGCAGCAGTAATTCTGAAAGGGATGTCGAGACCAGCTGTCAAGAAGCAGCAGGAAGCAAAGTAAAAAGCCTGTTGCCGCAATCCAAACAAGAAACAACTCCTGCACAAGTGGAGGTTTTAATAGCAGAGGATGTCAAGTAATTATGAGGTTCTTGAACTGTAAGGCGAGAATGAAAAAGTGGATAGATTGCAGCAAGATGCTTCGTATCCATGCTGCCGTCACACAGAGATCCCACCTCAGGGGTGTCTCATTGCCTTTCTAAAGCACAAAGGCAAGGTGAAAATCCACCTCAGACAAGAAGGCAAGGCTTTTAAAAGGGAGCTATTCTACAGCTAATAAATGGAGAAGACCCAAAAGTCTTTAAGCACAGCTGGTGGTACCATCTGGCATCTAACCAGACAGCAGGCCATGACCACGCAAGCAGCAGAATTTATTCAGGAGAGACCCATGTGCTTTTACCCCTAAGAGCAGTTTGGTGCAAGTGGTTAAGACAGTGATCAGCACCTCTGGGTAATGAGGACTGACTGGCAACAGGGACATCATGCAGCTGGTGAGAGGAGGTGTTACGAACGAGCACCTGCCACTCAGCACCAACCCATTCCCCCAAACCCACCAGCTCCTCTTGTTTAATCCAGGCCAGCCATCTCCACTCATCTCTCAAGGTGACAGCTACCACTACCTCATCCTGCATCTCCCAGAGGCAGACTAAACACACACGCAAGCAAAAAGAGACCAATGTCATTTTATATTGGTGAAGCTAAGCCAAAATCTGACTCAGCTTGCTGGCCTACCACAGATGGTCGAGCAAGGGGAAGGTGAGGAGTCTACATACTCCTCCTTTGAAGAGGTGAAAGGAAGATATGAAGGTCCCCAAGAGCAAGGCAAATTACTTCATTTTCTTTCTAAGGCCCCTCTCTTATTTGTCTTCACTTTTCGTGCTCTTTTCTGTCCAGCTGTTCTCATATTCCTTCTCTATATGCATTCTCCATAGCAAAGAGGCCATTGGGAGCTTACAGCAAGCCCAGCTTCTGTGACTCCATCTCCTGTTTAAGTTAAAAGTGAACAGTATAGACATTAATTCTGTAGACGTAATTAATAATTTTATAATCGTATTTCTACAGGCCTGGTCACGGTGCTGCACTACATGATTCCATACTACCCAAGCACAGAAGCCACACACAGTCCCTGCCTTGACAGATGGGCAGTTCAGGCCACGTACAGGCTTCCTGAAGTCAGTGGAAAATCACTTTCACCGTACCTCAGTTTCCCTGATTCATACTTCTTGTGCCCTTGAGAGGAGGAACTGAAGACTGCAGTGTTAAATGACCGTGCTACTCCCTTTAAAAATGGAAAGTGATGCCTCTAGCCTACTAGCAGGGATGTCACTGAGGTATTAGAAAGTCAGATGGTTAATCTTGCTGAAGATCCTGTTCCTTCTTTCTGCAAAATAAGGAAACTGTGACTCACTGTGTCCACAGGGTGTATGGAAAATAAAACGAAAACAGTGGTATGCATGAATGACCTGCTGATGAGAGTTATTGAAAAAAATCACTAAAACGGATCAGAGAGTAAGATGAGGTTGGGTAAGGAGGGGAGTATCAGGAGTACCTGATGTGACAGACTGCTGCACAAGTAAAAGACAAGCATAGCAGCCAACAGAGGTAACAGTAAGGGGTGTTTGGGGGGAAAAAACAAGGATCTGTTTATTTTCTTGAGGCCAGAAACAGTAAGTGTATTTATACTGCACTTGAAAAGACATCAGAAGGGCTCCAAAGAAGTAAAGGATCCACTTGGTAACAATGAGATGCTGAGATCAAACCCAGCCCAGCAGAGTCAACGCAGACTAGGCTCTGTGTCCAAAAACTCCCCTTTCCTGACAAAAAGACCAGACTCAGACCCTGATGACAATTAAGTTAGATGATGAGAGAAAGGCAAATCCTTACTTGAATAGCTTAATATCACTTCAAACACTCCAATCCACTTTGAAGTAAATACTCAAGGCACAGTGGTCTCGAAAGATACAGCACAGATGAAAGAAAAGCAAACTTTTACCTGTGCTATAATGCCAGAAAAATACCACTTGTGCATTGGCCTCTTTGGGTGGAGAATCCAAGGGCATAACCCTACCAGAAATAAAACCTTTCCGGGGTCAACTCATGCACTTGAGCAGGATGTTCTCCCTATGTGAGACCATAAAAAGTCATGTTTGTATTCAGTGGAAGCAGGGTTGAATCTGACTAATCTAGTTTAGAAAAGTACTTATTTCTCAAGTAAAATGAGCAAAATGCAAGTTTTTGTCTGGATACACACACATACTTCTGCTCACTGCATGAACAGAGACCAATCTTTGTCTCCATGACCTACAGCTTTGCAAGGTGACTGATGGTGGGTAACTGCTGAGCTGGTTGCTTGCTATCTTATTGGCAGAAGACCACTAGAAAAGATCTTGTAAATGTCTGAAAATATGTGGGAGAGCAGGAATGCTACATTCACAGCTAAAGGAAGAAATGAAATAATACGGGTCCCATGAAAAGCAAAATATAGATGGAGAATGTGACAAAATGGGCAGGTCTGGTTACACCACACACTTGGCCACACAGTGTTATACGAGGGATAAGCTTGGCTCCACCCGCTAGAGGAAAATGGTAGTAATAAAGAGGTGGAGGAGTATATTTTGACTAGCATAAAGAGCAAAATTGGAAACACAGGTGGGAAGCTTCTGGATTGTAACCACTATCACACAGGAAAAGGTTTTGTTTCATGCAGCACGCTTCACATTCAGGTTAAACCTTACATCAGATATCCAGGTGCAACGTCTGAAAAGCCTGATCTAACATCACTTCCCAAGAAAGATAAAACAGACTCAACACCAACACACAACGAGTCTGTTTCATCAGGATGAAGCCTTGAGTAGGACATCAAGGACATTGAAGGATACCTTTAAAAATTAACAATTCAGGCTTGCCATTTCTCTGTGGCTGGAAGATAAACATCCAAGGGGTAATAGATAATCTGTATCAATTCTATTTGTAAAGATTATTCATAATTAACATATTATTGTTTGTAATAATTAGGGGCAACACAAAACCCACAGCAGAATGAGCTGACAGTGAAGCACGTTGTTTTCCTTCCAAGAAAAAAAGCCAATCAAGCCCCAAGCACAGAGGCTCACAGCAAATCCCAAATATCTTAAGGTACCAGCAAATATGGACATCTGACACGGTAGCTCACTGCAAAGACTCCCGATGCAGCACGGGTACCACAAGCAATCTCACCACAGCATTAGAGATCTGACCAAGATAACTGCTTTGCATCTCATCTTTCTGAAACGAAGGTCAACCGTCCCCACACAGCACTATCTCCTTCAGCGTACATATGCCCACAGAGCCCCACTCGCACTGAGGATTCACGCCGAAAAGGATGCACAAAATACTGTTTAGAGTTACTGTGTCTGCACCCAGCATCCACCACAGGAGTAGGGAAGATTCCCTCTCTCCATGCACAGAAATGGACAGCATAATCCCCTCCTGACGTTTCTGCAAGCCCTCCAAATGGTTGATTGCCCAAGACTTTCAGCTAGGACTGCAGAGAGACTAGCTTTGACTGCATTTCTTCTTATGGAAAGTGCCATGAAACTACCAGGGACAGAGATTGCTTTTAAGGTTTTCATCATGAGAACTAAAGCATAAAAACTAACTAAATAAAGAGGACGTGGAAGGACAGTGACTATCTGCAGGGCTGATGAAAAAGCAAAATGGATGCAAGCAACAGAGGGCAAGGATGCCTCAAAGAAACGAGAGGTTAAGTCCACAATTTTCCTGAGGGAGGCACGGACTGCTGAGCAATGAGTACACTTGAATTAAAAAATGAGAAATGAAAAAGCAATCAAGGGTAAGAATGAGGCAAGGTGAAAGTAAGAAAATACAAAGCTTTGCACAGCGATTACGTCTGAACCAAATCCAGCAAGTGTAAGAGCGATCAGAAAACTCCAATCAGGTCAAAAATAAAAGACTGAATTACCGCAAGGTCCACAACACTGGACACAGAGGTCAGGGCTCAGGGATGTGATCACTCATGGCTGGGGCTGTGAGGGACACAGGTGTAGCACAACTCCAAACAGGAAGACGGTTCTGGGTTTCTACAAATGTAGGCAAGATGAATTTTGCATCTGCCCATACACATAAAATCATAGAATCATAAAACTGTTTTGGTTGGAAAAGATCTTTAAGATCAAGTCCAACCGTTCCCCAGCACTGCCAGGTCACCACTAAACCACATGTCTCAGCACCACATCTCCACGGCTTGGAAACCCCTCCAGGGATGGGGACTCCACCACTGCTCTGGGCAGCCTGGGACAGCCCTTCACAACCCTTTTTGAGGAAGAATTTTTTCCTGATCTAAACCTCCCCAAATACCCCACGTAGAGGGCAAGCGGCGGATTTTTTCAAAACTACATAAACCAAGTTGATGACAGGTTATAAGAGATGTTTTTGAATGGGTTTAAACCACTTTGGATGAAAGAGCTTTGATTTGCAAGTGTTGAATGTTGGACATTGGCAAGACTCAATCGTTACTTTGTTATACAGAGGCAACAGATCCATGCAAAGTGCAGAAAGGCCTAGATATTTGGCCAAATATTCAAAAGAGCTTTGACATGGACAGAAGTAGGTCTAGATCCCCATGCAACAAAGTTAGACTGAAGCAAGCTGCCGCTGGGTATTATGAGCATTGGAATTAGGATTTAACTGTCTCTGTATTAATCAGTGCAGAGCTCCTACAGTCCAACATGATTCAAACCTTAGGCAAACCAACCCCTCCTGTGCAGGGTGGGTTTGTGGGGACTGATTTAAGGGCTGCTGGGTGGCAGAGGGCTGCCTCAGAGCCACAGAGAGCACTGCCAGGAAGCACAAGAGAGAAAATGACACACTCACATGCTCTGGGACTAAAACTTTGCCACTTGATGATTTCCTTTAAAAGCAAATTAAAATTATAGGTCAGAAAAAAACAAGTAGCAGAAGGTAACATTTTGGCTTCAGGACACTTTTCACAATAATTAAGTGTCTGTTGCAGCCTGTGATAAAGTTGTGATAGTCTGCAAGTTCTCACAGAGCTTTAATTCACGTGCCATGTACTTGTGAGCTCTCTCCTTTAATTTGCTGTGGGGAGACAGGAGCATTCCATAAAGTACCCACCAGCAGCAACAAGAAAGGGAATGGGATGACTAGCGGGGGATGACTTTGCAAGCAGGTGAGTTAATCTATCAGCTCCCTGTTCATTCTGCTTCCTCCATCCCATTGCCACCCCTCCCCTGAGCTCTCCCCTAGCACAGGCTCCAGTGCTGCTCTGACCTCTCTGGGAGCTCCTTGTCTTTGCAAGGTTAGTTAGGCATGATGGAGAAGCCAGCACCCCTGTTCCCACTCCCTGAAATGTTCTTGTAGCAAGACCAGCATGGCTGGAGTCTCAGCTTCTCCTGCACATTACCAGTGCTCTTCGCCTCTGAAGAAAAGTGACCAAAACAAAGACCTACTCTGAAGGGCCATCAGGGAATCAGTGAGACAGCTCATGGGATAGTATTTGGTTAGAAATGGAGGGGGCACAGAGCTGTGTGTTAGAGCTGATGCGGGTGACCTTCAGCTTACCTGTCTTGGTGAAAATATTTAAATGGAAAGAGACTTTAAACACTGGAATAGATGGTCTTAGGTTATGGCCAACATCTTCACAGGGTGTTATGAACAGGCCAAAGGAGCACGTGCCAGGTATGGGGCAGGAGCTCTCAACTGACATGACTTGGCTGTAGCTCCTCAAAAGCCTAGCTTAAGACAAAATACAACTTAAGGCACATGAAGCCTCTGTGTCTACATCACAACTACTGCTGCCACTGGTATAAATAAGATATAAGACATGATATATAGGTAAGGAGACATACAAGACAACCAGGTGATCAGGCCCAGTCAGCATGGGTTTATGAAAGGCAGGTCCTGCTTGATTAACCTATCTCTTATGACAAGGTGACCAACGGCTTAGTGGATATGGGAAAGGCTGTGGATGTTTATCTGGACTTTAGTAAAGTCTTTGATGCTGTTTCCCACAGCATTCTCCTGAAGAACCTGGCTGCTCATGGCTTCCATGGGCGAAAGCTGCACTAGATAAAAAAAACTGGCTGCATGGATGGGCCCAGAGACTTCTGATGAATGGAGTTAAACCCAGTTGTGACTGCTGGTCGCAAGTGGTGTCCCCTGGGCACAGTACTGGAGCCTGTTCTCTTTCATACCTTTATCAATGATCTGGACAAGGGGATCGAGGCACTCTCTGTAAGTCTGCAGACAACACCAAGTGCCCGGCGGGAAAGGTCCTGGGATGGTTGGTCAACAGATGGCTGAAGAAGTGCCTGTGTGTGCCCACGTGGCCAAGAAGGCCACCAGCATCCTGGCTTGGATCAGCACTAGTGTGGCCAGCAGGGATTGTCCCCCTGGACTGGGCACTGGGGAGGCTGCCCTTCAAATCCTGGGGTCAGTTTTGGGCCCCTCACTCCAAGAAGGACCTTGAGGGGCTGGAGCATGGCCAGAGAAGGGCAAGGAAGCTGGGGAAGGGTCTAGAGCAGGAGTGTGGTGAGGAGTGGCTGAGGGACCTGGGGGTGTTGAGCCTGGAGCAAAAGAGGCTCAGGGGAGATCTTGTTGGTCTTGACAACTCCCTGAAAGGAGGTTGGAGCTAGGTGGGGTTGGGCTCTTCTTCCAAGGAACAAGCAACAGGACAAGAGAAAATGGTCTCAAGTTGCACCAGAGGAGGTTCAGGTTGGACATGAGGAACAATTCCTTCCTGGCAAGGGTTGTGACCGGCTGTCCCAGGCTGCCCAGGGCAGTGGTGGAGTCCCCATCCCTGGAGGGGTTTCCAAGCCGTGGAGATGTGGTGCTGAGGGACATGGGTTAGTGGTGTCCTGGCAGTGCTGGTTTAATGGTTGGACTTGATGATCTTAAAGGTCTTTTCCAACCTAAATGGTTCTATGATTCTAAGACATGATCTCATCTTATTGTATGGTACAGACTACATGATCTCTCAAGGTGTAGACCAGGTTTATCTTCTGTGGGTTTATTCCTTATTTGCCCATGCTGTGCAAACAATGATCACAGCTATCTTTCTTATGCAGGTAAGGAAAGGAATAAAGATGTCTGGCAAACTGATTCACAACTGTTGAATAAAAGCTGCTTCAGAAACAGCAAAGCCATGGTGGAACTTCAAGTTGTGGGAGTCTGATATTAATTATAGGGTACACACACATAGGAGTGATGTTTTATTCTCATTTGAAAGATGTAATGCTTTCAAATAAAGCAGGCTGCCTGCATAGAAAGGTTTGCTGTTTCTTGTTGTGCGATTCTTTGAATCATTGCACATGACCCCTCTGACAGACCCCAGGCTAATCTTTGTTTAAAGACTTTAATAGCTTTGGAAATGCGTTCTCCACACTTTGCTGAAAAAAAAAAGAAGGTATTTTTAAAGGGGCAGATTCCCTTCCTAGCTGACTCTCACGCTGTGCAGAAGTCAGGCTGCTAAAAAAACAGTATTTATTGAATTCCCTGCCAATAGAGTATTGGTATATAGCAAAGTATTGCTGTGATATTTTTCCCTTGCCAAAGCAGGCAAAGACCATCCTATTGATCTCTCTCATGCAACAGGCTGGGAGATGAGGACAAGGACCGTTTCAACATTTTTTACTGTAGTGGCGTTTCCTGATGTAATCCAGGATTACTCCCTGCTGGCCAAACAAGAGCTCACAAAAAAAGGCCAGCCCTCAGCTGCGCATCTGATTCAAAAGAAAATTCAGCTGAAAGCCAAGCATTGGAAAGATGAGTCAATACAAAAGCAAGCGGCAGCTCCGGATTTAAGCAGAAGTCCAGAGCATTTAACCTACTTTAGCAGATCAATGCAGCAGATTTTTAATCATCACATTAATCCTAAAATAAAAATAATTACCCCAGAGATCCGTATTAAAGTCCCTTAATTATATCTCATTTCATCATCCTTTTTACTCAGGATCAGGAGCTGCAGAGATGAGAGCCTCCCGATGTCATCCTCCAGCTTGCAGTGTAACTCCCTTGTTAGGACTTTAGCTGCTACTATGGGGACAAGGCACTGGCCTTGCTGGGAGCACCCACAACCAACCCACTTGGAGGAAGGCTGAAGAAGGGGAAAAAAACGGTGGGCAGGATTCTGCTTTAATGATGCAGTACAAAACAGCAGGGGAAGGAGAAGAGAACATTATATGGCGGGTGAAAAATATGTGAATACCTTGAAATTCAATCTCTTCATTCTTCCCTTCTTCCAGGAGCTCATTAGGATCTCATTAAAGGGAAAGAGAGGACATGACCAGAGACTGGACCTCTTATCAAATTGCACTGAGCAGAGTTTCTCTCCTGGAGCATCCTTTCCTGCCTGCAGTGCTGCCATCCCCACAGCCAGGCTTTGGGAGCGTGGCCATGGACACGCAGCACCATGAGCCTTCACGGCAGCCTCCATGGAGAGCTTCAGGTGGGTTTTTATGGCAATGAAACCAGCCAATCCCCTGCTTGCAAGGGCAAGTGGCCTGGAACAGCTCACAGCCGCTTTTCCATCTTTCTTTAAGAGAAGGGTGCCTTTGTTCACAGCCCGTATTGGGACCAGTCCCTAGTCTATGCTGTCCCCTGCATGGTGCCCAAGCATCTTGTTTTAGGTCAGAATCATCTTCCCTTGCTGGCCTTTACCCATTTCCACCATTTTTTTTGCAGAGAAACAAGTCAGCTCTGTATTATATTTAGGCTTAAAAGCATTGTACATTTACTGGAATAATAGTACTTTGGGGCAATTTTCAGATTTCTCTAAATACACTAGAGAATTTCTTCCCGCTGCCTTGGGAAGAGGCCCAGAAGCCTGTTACTGTTGCAGATGTCAGGAGGCAAGCAAAGGTGATCATAAAACAAGCAGCACATTGAATCCTAGCGAGTAAATGGCTTTAGGTTTAGGCAGCAGCCCCAAGCTCCAGCTTGGCAAGTGGCACCAAAGCTATAAATATCCCACTTCTCTTCTGCAAGGATGCTCTCCAGAACCACCAGCTCCACCATGGTCCCTGGAGGTGCAAGCTATAACGTGTCCAAGGAATGTCACAGCCAGCATCAGCTTCTAGCAGGGGACTTAATGCCAGAGGTTTGCAAAAGAAAAAAATAATTAACGGTTACAGCAACCTCTGCATGGAGTGGACTGGCAACCACACTGCGCAAGAATGGTCACCATGATATACTGCAGGGCATGAGACTGAGAGAGGGAAAGAAAAAGTGAAAAAGTACCTTCATGACAATATTATGGTAGGCTGCTGTGTAAATCACCTTTCTATCATTAATAACTGACAGCCTGAGACTGCCATATCTTTCATTTTTATTTCCATGCAAGACGGGAACTACCACTTCCCAGAAGAAAGGAGCCAAAGTGCTTCCTCCCTGCACTGAGTTGGGGGGGGGACCTTCTTTAACCCTTTCACGTGATGGAAAAAGACCAAATCATAACAAGCTAGAATAAAAAATAATAAACAGTGTTTTCCAGTCAAGTGTATGCACATCTCCCTGCTTGAGCCTCTTTGATGGCAGAGTGTTCAGAACCAGACTTCCTCCTACCAAGCCTGGGAATTGGACATCACCCTTTTTTTCGTTCCCTGCAGCCTGCTGATGACAGGAGGGGCTCCCAGGGCATGGGGCAGGACAGAGACTGGACACGGAGATCACTCCCTGGCAGAGTTTTAGTTGCACCTTCTCATCATTTAATCTTTACTTCACCATTTTTCATTTCAATTTATACTTGGGATTTATTTTTCATTGCTCTAATCCTGTTGCAGTCATTTTGACTTAGAAAAGCAAGTACTGGTAGGGCTGCAAGATCTCCAGGACAAATGGTAAAAACAGAGAAAATAAGGCCAGGTGTGACCTCAGCTGGTCGTAAAGTCATCCCCTCAACAGCAAGGCAGCTCAGTATTACCCTCGTCTACCTCACAGGTTCCTGAAGCCCCCGCAGGATGGAGATTTTATACCTTCTCAGCAGCCTTTTTCTTTAAAAGTTTTCCTTCGTGGTTAAACCCAAATCTTTCCTGCTGCAACTTAAGCCCATGACTTCTCAACATGTCAGGAGTCTTTACAGAGATGAGTTTATTACCTACCTCTTGGCAGAAATAGTTCGGGTATTTCAAGACAGTAATCATATCTCCCCTCCATTTTCTCCAAGCCAAAGGTTTTCTACACCTTTGCTCATTCTTGCCACTTTTCTTTGGCTCCTTCCAAGTGAGCCACGTCTTTCTGGAAGTGAGGTGCCCAAACGCAGAGTCCCCCAGCCAAGGCCTCACTGCTCAGCAAGGCACACAAATTGCTCTGTGGATAAACTACAATGCTCCTGCCTATACATATTAATATCATGCTTGCTGTTCTCCCCCAGTGAGAAACATTTGCTGATTTGTCAGCATTTCGCTTGTTCTTGGCACAAGGCAAACAACTACATGAGTTGCAAAACAGGCAAGAACCAAACCATTGATCTCTTCTGGCAAAATGCAGCTAAATTCCAGTAAAAAATTCCACAGCAGCTGCCCATGCTACTGAAACCCACTTACCTGAAAGCACGTAAGAGAAACATTCCCCTTTATAAAATCATACAAGCCGTAACACCTCAAACTAGATTTAAGTAAAATAAACTCTGTGTGGTTCAAGGTTAAACACTTGATCCCCACTGGTGTTGGGTGTGAAAAGAGCAGCACCATTTTCACATCAAAAAGACTGATGTGCTCCACAACAAAGCTGTCTCAGTAGTAAGTCATGAGAAACCAGCAGTGAAAAAATAAAGTGCTCTCTGTGCTACCTGGAGTACTAACGTTGCCACTTTGATTTTAGGAATTGCGTCCGCACGTTTGTTTCTAAAGACATTAAAGTTTAAGCAACGTGCCTGCTGCCTTAATTCAACCTCTCAAGCCATTTCAGCTCAAACTGACACAGGGTGAAAAGCCTGCATGGCAGGGTCTGATCACGGGCAAATACTCAGGAGGTACGAGCTCAGTCTAGCTGAGACCTAGATTTTTACAAGAGCTCAGGGTTAAAACACAATCCAAGAAGCCCACAAATTATGACATTGTGCCTAACAGTCTCCATTATTAATAATCTAACAGACATTACAGACGCTGGATGTACCCTCTCAGACTGACAAGATATTAACATTGTCAGCACAACACCGAGAAGTGGTTTGAACCCTTACAATGGTACAGCTAGATCCCTATCTCCATTCAGTCCCATCACACAACTTTTCCTATTCCCTCAAATCCCCCCTTACCTTTTGAGATAGTTTCTCCCATAGAGGATCTGCTGCAGCAAGGTGACTACGGCAAAGGCGCAGATGAATATGAAGAACAAAGTTCTGTTTCCTAACAAATCCCTGCTTGACGAAGGGTCAGTGTATCCCATCCTTCTTAAAAGCCGCTGAAGCTCGACTGGGTAAAATTCAGTTCATTGTCACCTTCATGCCCTTTTTGCTGGGAAGCGGAGGGGAACGCTTGCTGGCTTTTCTGTGAGCAATCCAAGGACAAGGTATCCCATTGTTTGGCCCTGCTGCCCCTTCCTTGCCCCTTTTGGATGTTAGCGCCAGGATTGTATGCAATTGCTCGCTTCCATGGTAAAGTTTCCAGGAGATTCAGACGTGGGTAACATCTAAAATCATCTCTCAGAGCTCTTTCAGTGCAGGCAGCCTGTGCTGTGCAAGAGGCATTCTGTTCCCTCTAAGCCTCTCTTGAAAACCCGCTGCTAGCAATTATCTACTTCAATCCCATTTTCATATTCCAGATGGGGGAAGCTGCAAATAAACCAGAAAACTGCAGCCAATGGAAAACACAGGGCTCCGGCAACCTGCGCTGGAAACACATAGTCGTCAGCTCTTCTTTGCTTCTGCTCAGTGATTCCAACGAAATGTGCTTGCAAGGAGACGTGACTGGGGTGTGCTATTATTGAACAAGCATGATCATGAGGATTTCATTCAGTCCCCTGCAAAAAACAACAGCAGCAATCTGGTCAGGCTAGCAGGAAAGCTGCATTTTGTGCAGCAGCGTGCCGTCCGTACCATGCCTTTGGTACCGCAGCATTAGCACGCAGAATGCAGTGCCTTTAGTCATACTGCTCACTCTTTGGGCTCCTCTGTTTCCCCTGGTTATTCCTCCAGAGTAAGCATAAGCAAGGTCACTGTGCATCCCTTCAAGGACAGAGCTCTCAGCTCCTGCATGCTGATTTATTGGAGGCTCTGAGTAGCCTCACAGCCGCAGAGAGGGAGACTGCCTCTCAGTGAGAGCTCTAAGAACCATTCATTTAAAGAGACAAATATTCTAATTGTTCCCCCGCCAGAAACAGCTCTCTTTTGAAAGGGCAAAGCAACAAGACCTTGTCCACGGCCATCGTTAACTCCTGTGAAAGTCTCCTCATTGTCGGGAGAGGCTCGATTCAGCTCACAGGCAAATCAATGGGAGTTTTGTTCCATATTTCACTGGGAGCAAAATCTGCCCCCGACTCTTAGCTTCTTAAAACAAATTCCAGTGAAAGCTTTATCTATGAATGAAATATCCTGGCTAGGAGGTTGTTTCGCCCAAATAACAGATGGGAAAAGGATTTTGACAACAAAATGTGGGGTAAAAAAAAATCTTTTGTCTAAGAGAATGGGAATACTTTTGTGTGAATAATTTTTCCAACAGTTATATCAGTGTATGCAAAATGTTCTAGTGTGCCAGCAGCCCAGCTGTGCGAAGCAGCAAACTGGGGATGTTTCTGGACTTTGTCTCGGCTGTAACTGGTGCTGCACGGGAAGAAGGGCCAAAGATAACTTTGTGCAATCCTTTCAGCCCAGTTCCTGCAGCCAAGGCTAGTCCTTAGCATGACCTATGGCAAATTAGGCAAGACAATCAAAGGCTAAAGCAGGCTTTGCCTCACCTATTTTTAAGCAACAGAAGCATTTAAGGTAGGAACCTGGTCACCCTGAAGTCCTGCAGGCAGAATGCCCAGAGGAGACCAGCCCTTTAGACGCCCTTGACTCTGCAGAGATGATGTATGGATCCAGCCTCTGATACGTCCTTCTTCAGTCCCTTCCAGAGCTCCCACACATGCACTTATGAACCCGGCTAAATGCTTCAATTATCACCCGTGCATATAAAAAGAGTGGTGATCTCGGGTCAGACTGAAGTTATTCAGCCCAGTGCCTTGTCCTTGCCAGTGGACAGTGATCAAATCACAGGGAAAAGTAGAAGAGAGTAAGGACATACTGGTAACTCTCTTGGAAACACTCTCGTACCATTTCGTGGTTCAGGGTCTCCCTGAACTCTACAGCAAGAAAAATAGTATTTCGGTTAGAAAAATAACAGAGTAGGATGCACTCATTTGTACTGTACTGGGAATAACACACATACCAGAGGACTGCAAATTAAATAGCAAAAGCAGTTTGATTCCCTCTTGTCAAAGTCACCAGCTCTGGGGTCAAATATCTTTCTTTTAACACTCAGTTCGTGTAAGCCCATATAATATGAGAATTTTTTCCATATCAGAACCATACCACTTAGATGGGTCTAACTGCATACCCTTGCTAGTGACAGGTAACACAGTACGGCCATCAGAAATCTCAGGTTGGGACCCCACAAGACACCATACAGGCAGATTTGCATGGAGAAGCTGAGAGGTAAGACCTGTAAGGGCAGATGTGAAGGAAGAGGTACTTAATGCTTTAATTCGCTGGATTTTTACTGATAGCTTTGAAAATCCTCCCTGAGAAATTTGTCTCAGTTGCTCCTGGAGTTATTTTACAATAACAGCAAAGTATCAGAGAGTAGAATTTGGCTTCTTATGACCTTCCATGGGTGTGACACCAGTTCTGCAGATTTTAACACTGCCTGGGTTTTGGTGAAAACACCTACAGCCTTCCTTCCTCTAATCCCCTCTATTCAAAGTTATTTTTTCTTGAGGTACCTGTGCTGTAGTGCACCAAATTCATGAGCCTAGCAGCTGCTCCTTCTCCCAGACTGATGGTCAGCCTGAGCAGCAGTAAACAGCCTAGAAGTGGCACGACTCTCAGTCAGCCTTTGATTTTCTCTGTCCTCTCATCCTTCTCAGCTACATCAGAGCTGGCCAGAAGATACAGCACCTGAGAGGGCTGTGTGCAGGAGAGCTGCAAGTCTGAAACAAAAAGCAAACACAAAGATATATTTTATAAGTGGAGAGGGTTTTCTCTGCCAGATCTCAAGCAGACACCATTCCTGATGTCACATGTAAAAGAAATCTGTTTGCTGCCTTCAGCCCAGTACTCAGTAACGCTGCAGAACTGGAAGAGGAGCAGTTCTGCGCAGGCATAAAGAAACAGGCTGTCTGTCGACAAATTTTCAAAGGATGCTCAAGGTTGCCTGCAATATTATTTGTTGTGAGTGAAAACAGTCACACAGCACATGCAGAAGGGTTGAATAAGCAATGCCAGTGCTCATTCCCAGGGGCCCTTTGAGAGTTTGACCTGTCATCTACTGACACCCTTGAAAGCATCAGGCCAATGCAGAGAATAAATTAATTATTGTTAAAAAATTATTTTACACTCTGCACTTAAGCAAGCAATGGGCAACAAAAGAGCCCCTCTAGAGCTGGAGAACGGGTTGGGGAAAAGGACATTACAGTAAGTGGTGTTGCAAAACCAGATTCTGATGGGCATGACCGGGCCTCAGGTGCTGTGCACAGCACTGGCTGCTAGACACGCAGGCTCTGACCCTGCAACGGGCAATGTAGCTGCAATGGCACTGGCCACATACAGGGAGTCCAGGACACATCACACCATACTCCAGTCAGAGTCATGCTAGAGCACAGGAACCCAGTTAATAAGATCTCCTCCCTCACCACAGGATCAAGTATCACTTAACTAGTATCAGCTACTCAAAATACCTCCTACAAGATGATGACGGAGAGAGGGATCCGCTGCATGGTATGCAGAAGCTCAGAAAGGGTATTCCTGTATCGTTTGCTGGAGTATGAGCTTCAGAGGCTAAAGCAAAAGTAGCAAAAGGGAACTGCTCATAGCCTATGACAATATGAAGCTGCCACAAGCAGTCTGTCTTACAAGTTGCTGGCCTTTATTTGTCGTATGTGAGCTGCTCTCTAAATACCATCAGAGTTAATCTATTGCAAGAAACTCCTCGAGCCTGAGGAGTGAGACTCTGAGCTCTTGAACACAAACGTGAGCGTGCTCCTGACAGTGATACCCTCCTGTGGAAGCTCACTGTTTGCTCTTAAGCCTGAATGAAGCAGAACTGAATTAAAAAAAAAAAAAAAAAAGTTAACATTGAATCTCAAAGACAAAGAAATCTTGGCTAGCCACCAAGATCATGTTTCTGAAGCCCCACACAAGGAAGGCTGAATTAGCAAAAGGACAAAACCTGGTAGGAGCCAGACTCTACTCTTGTGCAGGGAACAAGCACAACTTTCTCTGCTGTAAGGGCAATACGCAGCCCTTAATTCTAAGCTGCAATTTATTTTTTAATGCAAATGAAACAGAAAAGATCACTTCAGATGGGCAGGTCTGATTGCGAATTTCCTTAAGTACTTTCCACTGAACGTGTCATTTGAGTCGGTGCTTGATTGATTAGGCACTTTAATTTCAGTAGAAACCACGGTGTTTAGTGACTCGGATAGCAGGATCAGTCTGTTGGTTGTTCAAATCACGGTACACACAACTGAACATGTTAAGCTCACAGTATTGTACAGGTTCAGAATACATCAAAACAGGCTGCATGTTCCTCTTCCAAATTGTTTCACTCCCTGCCTGCTCAACCACTCTCCAGTCCTCTTCATGACTGTTAGGCAGATCAAAGTACTCCACATGCAGCATACTATGGGCTGTAAAAGGTTTTAGCAGAACACTTTTCACATCTCATTTTCCCCCCTGAATTAAAATTAAATCGAGTCTATTTACAGTTTCTACGATGCTTGTGTCAACTGCTCGATCCCTGAATTTGCAAAGTGCTGGCACATAGGTATATGCCTGGAAGGTTCTGCTGAATATGAAACTCATAAACATATGCTTATCAATATTAATTCTTTTGCAGATACAAAACATGAATTTATTAGCATAATCCAGTGTTTAACACAATGTCTAGTCCCCCATGACTGCCACAAATCCATATGTCTTAAACAGGGATATTGAGGAAAGCTGAAAGGATTCAGCCGAGATGTAAACATTTATTTCCTTCTGAGCTAGGCTAAGCCACGAGGAGATAACAATGGCTGATGTGGCACCAGGCCTCCTACCTGTGGAGCTGCCTGATTCGGAGGAAGTGTTCTGAAGATAACATATGGTCTGCTATACATTACATCATCTATTGAATCATGACCAGCTTCCTTCCAATTATGGGTTACATAGGCACTGGGGGAGAAATGACCCAGTGTATAAAATATCCCGTTTTAACACTGCTGACACCATGTCTGTTGGAAAAGGAATGAGGTCTTCCTGTCGCTGGCCAGAAAGCTCTTAATGCAGAGGCTGCAATGGCTTTAGTGCTGTGCATTCACTATTAACAGCTCCTTACAGCAGGGCTTGCTAAAAAGTGCAAAACTAAGCTGGGCTCGATGCTAGAGACAGTCTTGCTTTCCCAGTGGTGCTTCCCGATTCCTAGAAAACACGGGAAGTTTAGTGTGATTGGTATGATCCCGTACCGGCCCACAACAGCTCTGCAAATAATTGAGGACAATGGAAGGTCAGTTTCTCCGCAGGTAAAAGGGAACAGGACCAAACTGCTTTTACAGGAACCGTCTGTTAAAAGCACTGGTTTGATTTCAGAGCACTGCACGGGAGCCTTGGATTTAACACCAAATCAAAAGGACGGAGATGTTGGCAGAACCACACAGGGGTCAAAGGGGTTCCACGGCTGACGCTTCTCTCAGAATAGGAACATGATCCTGCCTCTATCTCAAGCAAGATGTAACTCCCACCTAGTTCATCAAAACCATGCTTAATAACCTCTAGTGAAAGCCTGGAAAGTGCAGGAGGCAGTGGCACTCACTTTAGAAGTTTAACGGCATTTTAAAGTTTTGATACTGATACACAGCAAGTGATGAATTTTCCCAATTAGCAAAACAACAAAGTAAGAGTTCCCATGGCCTTGTGAAACACGACCTGGTGGGGAGAAGGAACTAAGAGATAGTGAAGTATTCACTTTTATCTAGGAACTGTGAAGAGTGAACAACTAGGCCTTTGAAGAAGAGCTCGAAAAGACTAATGAAAAGGAACATCCTCCCCAAAAGGAACATCCTCCCCAAGAGGTGCTGAGAACTGGGGAACTGCCAAAAGAAACGTGAAGACAGCGAAAATCTTCAGCAACTGGGGGAAAGGTAACGGTGGCAGGGGGAGGTCATGACAACTGACCCATGGACCACCTACCCCAACGATACCACCTCAAAAGAACAAGGGACAGAGCATACAGAGTGACAAGACAGGGCAGTGGAGGACATTTTAACCAATCCTGCAGGCCAGTAACAATGCATATGTATTAGAAAGCTGAGTAAGTAACACTTTGTGTATAAATAATGGGTGATATAGGATGTTGGGGTCTTGATTTGTGGGAGAACACCTAGCATCCAGGCTTGCGCAACTCTGAAATAAATAAGCAATGTCTCTCCCGCCTGTGTGAGTGCTGGCTTATTGCACACCAGGTGATGAATCTGCTTTTCTCAAAACAATACTGCTTTTTGCTGGAAATACTCTAGAATTGACACCCCAGATATTTCCCATGGTCTGAATAAGGGTCCCACATTGTCTAATGCTGAAATACCAAGCTAATAATTATTTCACTATTTTAGCCATCCGTTCTTACAGAAAAAAAAAAAAAAGTTAATCTGAGATGTTTTTAAAAATTATAACATGGCATTTAAAGTTAGATATAATTTACAGAGATGATCAATCTTATCTTGGAATGCATTTTGCTGTGGCAGTGAATAGTACTAATCAGAATGAAGGTAAATATTAAAAAGAAAATATTCCTCCAAATAATCAGCTAATTAAGTACTTTGAGAATTTTACATCATGCTTATAATCAAGATGTAGAAGAGATTTATTATAGAAAATTATTTAGGAAAAGTAACCTTTGCTTTTAACAACAGTTCTGCATTGATTTTGCATTCTAAGGAATGAAGTATATTCATTCACTCTTGAATTAACCATCAGCTTCAATTCACATGAACTTTCAAGCTGTCCAGACATTCAGCTTTCAAACTGCTCTTCATGTTGTCCTCCTGTGGCAGTGGTTCCCTTACTAATGACAAACTGAAGGTGACAAGTGTTGTCTTGTGTAGTCTACCTGTTTACCTGAGTCACTCTTCTAAGCAAAGCCAGTATGTTTTCCAACACATTTTTTAAACAGTCCATGCTAGTCCATGCATAGTTCAGTCCATGACAAGAATTATGAAAAAAAAAAAAAAAAAAATCCCCGCTCTTCCTGAAATACATTTTATTTTGCTCTTGTGGCAGTGTGGAAGTGCTCACTGGAAATCTGGACACCCAACCCTAAAGAAAGAAATCTCTGTCCCTACAGTACTGCGGCTAGGCACATCTTTCTCCTCCTGTGACAGCGTGGACCCAGCTTTTAAGCTCTGCACAGCGTCCAGTCTGTAATTACCACACGTAAATGTGGCAGAACTACCACAGGTGGCACTGACATGGGCAGGGAGATGGAGGGCTGCAGCCAAAGGAGTATTTAAGCATCTTCCTCCTCCTGAAATTTTGGGAGATAAATGAAAATCCTTGGTTGCAGTGAGTTGTCCGGGGCAACAATCCAGATCACAGAATCACAGAATAGTAGGGGTTAGAAGGGACCTCTGGAGATTATCTCGTCCAATCCCTCTGCCAAAGCAGGTTCACCCAGGGCAAGTCACAACAGGAACATGTCCAGGTGGGTTTTGAAAGTCTCCAGAGAAGGAGACTCCACAACCCCTCCGGGCAGTCTGTTCCAGTGCTCCATCACCCTCAGGGTAAAGATGTTTCTCCTCATGTTGAGGTGGAACTTCCAGTGTCCAACTTTATGCCCATTACCGCTCATCCTACCACTGGGCACCACTGAAAAGAGACTAGTCCCATCTTCCTGACACCCACCCTTCAGATATTTACGAACATGGACCAGATTCCCTCACAGTCTTCTCTTCTCCAGGCTAAACAGCCCCAGGGCTCTCAGCCTTTCCTCGTAAGGGAGATGTTCCAATTCCTAATAAGTCCAGAAAAGGACTTACAGTGAGATCTTAAACGCAGCTTGGAGTTGTTTTGACCTGAACACAGCATAGCCCTTGGTGAAAATGCAGCAACCCAGGAATGTCTGACCAGATGTCCACCCTCCACAACATACTGCCAAGAAGAAAACCCATAACTGACCCCATGGGAATCTGCTGTGTTCCACCTACTTCCCATGCTTACTTCTCTCTAGCACAGGACCACCAGTACAGCTCCATTTCCATTGGCTTGGAAGTTTTGGACATTTATCAGCAGTCTTTGGTGGTGGTGCTGACCTTTTGCTAGAGAGCCTGCAACAAGTTCTTTATTTAAGTAGCTGAGCACAGCCACTCAGTTGTGTTTTTTCTTTAAAAACCTAAAATGAGGAATACAGAGTGGTAGTTTATCCACAGCCTACTATTAATCTCCAACACAGGGAGCTGTGACAGGATCTGGCCTACGGGATCCTGTGCTCTACAAGAAGGCATTAAAGAAATGCCTGTGACAAGGAGAGACATCCCCAGGAGAACTCTCCTCTGAGGAGAAGAAAGCACAGCATGGCATTTAGCCAGAATAGGTTTTTTTTTTTGCAGAACATTCCCATCATCATCACCTTTATATAAACTTCACTTTCAATCAGCTTTTTTATT
>VZZY01015239.1:28799-54240 GCA_013400335.1 Eurystomus gularis | reverse complement strand
CACATGGTGTGGGTAGGAAGGGATGTGGGAACTGTAATTCAGTCACTTTAAACCACATGAAGCTGAAGCTTGAAAGGAAAAATAATAATAAATGGTTCACATTGCCAGGCTCAGTGCATTTCTCAATCAATTAAAGCTCATTTTAGCATCAGGGCAGTTTATTTTTAAAAGGCTCTCCTGGCACTTTGATGCTTTCATGTTACTGTGTAGCTAGAAAGGTCTTGCTGGGAACCAATTACTCTTGGTAAAGCATTTTCTGAAGTGCATTTTTAGTTTCTGACAAATGACAATAAATAAGATCCACATGAGTGAACAGCAGCAGCAAAATAGCTCGTGGCAGAGACCGAGTAAGGCTCTGGACCTGGGTAAAGGAGGAGTAGAAATCTGGGGCTCAAGCACAGTAAAAACATGGTTGTTTAGGCTTTGGAGTCTACAAACATATACTTCAATGCATCTGACTTTCAATTGAAATTCCACATATCGGGACATTAAACAGCAAAAAGTCACCAATGAAGATATTGTACATCAGATAGTTGGTTTTTTTTTTCACCAACTGCTTAAAATTAAATATTGCATCTGCATTTTGGATCTTCACTTTGTAACATCATCTTGGTTCCCATTTCACAGATGTGGATGACACAGCAACAGCCAAACGGGTATTCTTATTTTGCAATCCATGCAGCACCTAAGAAAGTGAACCACAGTGCCAGATTCACACTGAAAGTTTCACGGGCCCAAAAGTTGGTTAATTGGTGAGGAAAGCTCTTCCCTGATGTGATCACAAAAATTATAATGAGTACAATTTGTGTGGGTATAAGAGTAGCTGGCAAACAAGAACAATGCTGTGAGTTCACCCTTGTTGGAATCACAGACAAAATATTTCCTCAATAAAAGGGGCAATAATCACACTGAATTCTTCTTTTTATTTTTTTTACTGTGACAAAGGCAAAGACATTATGGAGGACATATGCTATACTGTGCATACTGTCATTATAAACTGATTAAATTTTTGCTCTCAGGTTTAACAGACATGGAAATTAAAGGAAAAGTTAAAAGGGTGTATGAAGAGTGTCTCTTGCCCCTTTTTAATTTGCATCTTTCTAGCCTCCAACTTTCTCCTACTTTTCCTCCTTCAGGCCTGGAGCCAACCCTCACTACACACCACCTTGGGCAGAGTTTTCCATTCACTTTTCCCAACTGCAAAAAAAACAGAGTATGAAATGCAAAGCAACAGAGAACTTAAGGCCTTTCAGTGCAGCAGGAGACTCAGCACGGTCATCAATTTCCTCCTGACATCTTATGTCCAGGTACCTTGGATACCACTATAGGTTTGGCTTTAAAATCCAGGGAAGCTGTAGTACAGATCTGTACACGCAGCGTCCATCTGCTCTGTGCAAGGGAAGGACAGGTCTTCTTCCTCAGCTTTGCTCCTTCCAGTTGATGAAGCAGAGGAACTGGCTGGCACTGCAAAAGTCAGTGCTTTTTGTGATAAACATTGTGCTGTGGTACACGATCTGAGTTTAGAGGGTCACCAGCTTCACAGGGTACAGATCTTGCTGTGGGCCACACACCCGGGAAATCTCTGTAAGCTCTGACCAGCCTTACACAGAGTTGAGCTTGACTTTGAATGTTAAGTGCACACCTGAATTCACCAGCTGCTGCCAGCACATCACCCTTCCCTAAAATACGCAGGAACACCATTAACTGTGTTTCATGCCTGTTGCCTTCCTTGCCATCCCCACTCTCTCAGCAAGGCATGTCCGTGCTCCAGAACTCACATGTTTCTGTTAAAAGTACTGTCTTCCCAGAAGACAGTGAAAAGTTACAGAGCAACAAAAGAACTACAGTTCAACAAAACCTATCCAAGCTGACTTCAAACATCAGCTCCATGCGTTTCACACCCCAGTGGTTTTAATAGGTTATTAATATTAAAAATAAGAGATTCAATTAAAAAATCATTAACTATTCCCTAGTTTGCTATTTTTGCAGAACTATCCAGTCCTTTTTTAACATAAAACCCTAAACTTCCTCCCAGTAGGCCAAAAGCCAAGTTCATCCTTATCCTCATCCCAGGGGGGACAACAGCCCTAACTATCATTTGCTAATTAGGAGGAGGTTTAGGCTCAGCTCCATGTGTCACCAGGCTTCCTTCACTACTTCAGCAGAGCTACACTGCTGTGCTGAAATCTCCAAGTTGGCTTGCTAAGGCAAAACGGCATTTCTGTGAAAGCATGGCTGCTTCCAGCACTTGAACTGTGATTTCTGTATGGTGTGGTGGAGTCATCTACCACTTAGTCACCTCACGCTTCATATGCCGAGCAGATGAGTATCTTTCCCCTCCTCAGCAATTGAACTAGCAATTTCTTGGTCTTGCAGGTGTATTGCAGGAGTAACAAGGACAACTGCATGAAGCTTTCCACTTACACATAGGCAAAAAAACTCTTCTGCCTTTTAACGTCCAAAAGCAGGATCCACCTGACTGGACAGAGGGTCCAGTTCCCCAGTTCTGGGCTCCCCAGTTCAAAAGAGACAAGGAACTACTGTTTAGAGTCCAGTGGAGGCTACAAAAATGCTGAGGGGCCTGGAGCATCTCTGTGCTGAGGAAAGGCTGAGAGCCCTGGGGGTGTTGGGCTGGAGAAGAGAAGCCTCAGAGGGGATCTGATCAATGCTGATCAAGAGCTAAAGGGTGGGGGCAAGAGGATGGGGCCAGACTCTTGTCTGTCGCTTTTGTGCCCAGTGACAGGACAAGGGGCAACGGGGACAAACTGGAACCCAAGAGGTTCCACCTGAACAGGAGGAGAAAGTTCTTTGCTGTGAGGGTGTCAGAGCCTGGCCCAGGCTGCCCAGAGAGGTTGTGCAGTCTTCTTCTCTGGAGAGATTCCAGACCCACCTGGACACAATCCTGGGCACCCTGCTCTAGGTGACCTGCTGGAGCAGGGGGATTGATGAGATGATCTCCAGAGGTTCCTTCCAACTCCCACCATGCTGGGATTCTGTGATACTGTTTAGCGCTGCCATTCTGAACTACTTGACATGCCCCAGGATTATCTGGTTCAGACAGACAAGTATCATACACAGCTTATGGGAACCAGGAGATCTAGGTATTAACAGCAGTAAAGATAGAAGTACCTGACTCCCACCACAAATGTACATGCCTACAGCCTGCTGAAAACCTCCATGCAGTTAGCTGAGATTTAGTCAACACACTCAATGCAGACTAGCAGCTCTTTTCATCCTAGAGTAAATTTCTAACCTACATCAAATGACTTGCATCCTAAAAATGTCTTTGTCTTTCCTGACTATAATGGGAGCTTGGGATGACCACTTCAGGTGCAGGTATCTCCATGTGGATGCCTAAATGCTGGTGAGAGGGCTGAGTGTGAAAACAGCATGAAAACAAGTTGAAGCTAATGCCAAGTAAATAAAACAAAGAAAGTGACTTACAAATATTTCCCCCTTAATATTTAACCCATGGGAAGTCCCTAAATTCATTTCATTGAAACTGTCACAGAAACTCACATTTCCTGCAGCCACATGCCACTGAAGGGGGCACAAAGACACAGAATATCACCTAGATCTCCTGCAGTATTCCGGTCCTCTTTTTTCTCTCCCATAGCTACTGTAGATGATCATCAGCAAATGAATAAAACATACTTTCATGCGAATGAAACAACATGTGCCAGCTTTGCTGCTGGCATTCTGTCCACATGACTTGCCCTCCCCTTTACTAACCCGTCTTCCCACTTCTGCTATTAACCCTCCTCTCACCATCAAAAGGAAGAGAAGGCAAATCTGGGGAGTTGTGATATTGCTTCCTCCCAGTAACATTCAGAAATAGTCTGGGGTGACAGGAGGGAGGCTTACCTTTCCAGACAATATAAGAAAATCCAGTAATTTCAAATACTACTTCTCCTAGAAGTGAAAGAATTTTAAAAGCAACAAAAATGAGACCGTTTAAAACTATTAAGTGGAAATGCCCCGTTAAATAGCACATAGCTTTTGGAAGTCCCTGCCACATGTCAAAGTGCTTACTGAGATTCAAAAAGTCCTTTGACAACCCATGCAAAGACTAAGAGCATCAACAGCTTCACGAATTGTGTACTAACACCCCAGAATCACAGCGTGAGCCACTCAAAACTTCCTCAGGTAGGCTATTCTGTAATAATCTTTCAGGAGGGTGGGAGACAGCAACAGCTGGCATGACCCGAAGCATTTATTATGTAGCATTCCCTTATTTTCACGCACTTTGGTACGATGCCTGACCTCCAGGTTCCCCATAGGGATGGCAGAGAACGGCCACAGGAATATAAAATGAAAGAAATACTCCTGTTTGCGTAATTTGGTCCCTGGATGAAATCTATGAGTGAAACCACAGAGGCTAAGGTTTGTTAAGACAATCTGCCTGTTTTTTCAGGTTAGATTTCAACCCTTTGGCCCATCCCACTTGGCTGCAGACTAAATGCCACCTCCTATGGCCATAACAAATACAGCTTACTGGGGCTCCAGTTCCGGGTACACTGCTTTATTTGCTACGAACATTTCAGGAAAATGAATTAAAATGTCTGCAGAAGAAATCTTTGCTTGCTGCACCATTTGAAGGTTAGCAGAGAAACCCTCGAACAAGTAGCTAACGACTGGGTAAATGCCAGATTTCACTGAGTTGTGCCAGGGATGTATTTGGCCATGTATTTTTCATTTGTACATCCCCCATAAAGTTGAATCATCGGGCAAGCTCTGCTTAATCAGAACCTAAGCCAGCACATGCTTAAATCAATGGGAGGCAAGCTTGATTTCCAAGGGAGGAAGCAGAATCTAAATCACTTTATTACCAATTCAGACTCTTTTTGTTGTTCTCACAGCAAAATCTACTGCGCAAGTGGCTTTAACTGTTACCATCAGTGACAGAGATCTTCAATCCAGCAACTGGCCAAGCATCCACAGGCTCTTTTAAAGCCCTAGGAAAAGCTCAGAGCAATCCTGGGAAGCATCCAATATCATACTGCACTGATACGCAGAATAGCTATTTCAAGACTTTTTCCCCTATTTGTTACCATGATGCATAAAAAAGGCACTAACTAATTATTTTAATTGCACTTGCTGTAGTACTTCTCATGGGACCTGGACTGCAGCTGCCTCAGCTTGATCCCATCTGGCTGGGGATGGAAAGCTATTATAAAATGTGTTTTCCCCAGAGTGACCAGGACTTGCTGCTGCAGCTGTCTTTACGGAGGCAGGGGAGCTACTGCAAACAGGTGTATTGCACATAAATGCTCCCTGGTTTGGAACTACTGTCGCGATCCATCGGGGTCACGGGTCCGCCCACAAGGGATGTGGTCCCGCCCACCAGGGCCCCAGACCACTCCCCAAATGGAATCAAGGGCGAGGCACTTCCCTCCAAATCCACAGCCAATTGCAGGAATCAGACACACCCCTTATGGAAATATATGTTTATTTATACTAAGCAGAGTTTATTCTATTAAGCACTCTTATATCTTACAATCTATGCCTTATCCAAGTACTGCAATACCGTTATCACAGCCTATGGAGTCTGTGCCTTAACAACACAATAATTAAAAGATCTTTCAACATTTGACAACTACTAAAGAATTCACCCAGGAAAGGAACAGGAAAACCAAGAGTTTGAGGGGTAGAAATAAGGGTCTTATGAGAGAGAAAGGTCCCTATCGCTATATGGATATGTTGTGAGTGTATGTAAATGCAGAAGATGTCTCAGAGTCGTTCCCTTCTTTGCCTGGAATCAAGCCAATCTGGTCAGACTCAATTTTAACAGCTTGTGCCTTTAAATTCAGCTCCGGCAACTCCAGCCGACGTTTCTCCAGGGGGGGGGGGTGGCGGCTCCCTGGCAGCCTTCCCTTTCTTTTCCTCCCCCCTCCTGTTGTCTCCTTAAGGCAGTTTATAGAAGTTCGTTTGAAAGCAGATAACAGTCAAGGTCACCTGCCTCTTTCAGAAAAGGCAGCTGTTTCTTCTTTGAATCCAACGAAAATTCCTGACTGGAGCAAAGTCAGGACAGAAACGCCTCTCCCCAGGTGTCTCTGGGCAAGTTTACCCCCTTGTACCCCCCCGTACAAGCTTCTTGTTCCCAGCTCGTGACTATGGCGGGGGGGAGGGATTAGAGAATTGGACTCACGGCTTGCTACGCAGGTAGGAGCAGTTCGCCTAGATTCTCAATATATATCAGACGGTGGAAGAATCGCTGCCTATTCCCGGCTATCACCCTGGTCCTGGGCCAGCTCCCAGCGGGGAAGGGAATTGATCTCTCTCTGTCCGATGGCGCAGTCGAAAGAGAAAGAGGTGGGGCTTTCTTCTGCTTTTATAGTGTCTGTTATCTTCAGATTCTAGAAGAATCCAGGCACTTCTCGGCCGTTCCCGGCAGTCCTAGCAGCCGCAAAGCATCTCTGGGAACGGAAATTCACTGTCTCAATGAGACATAAATCTCCGTTCACTACAACTAACTAACAGACTCCATCAGGAAAACTCCACAGGATCAAAACCAGCCTAACTCCCACCCCACCTCTTTCGCAGGGAGGAAAACACACAATTGATTCGTCTTAAAAGAACAAATACCTTTATGGCACTGATGTCGTGAAAAAGTATTTATAGTTTCCAACAAGAATTTTATTGGTTTCCGAGGGCAAAATACTTCATGTTTCTCTGTTTTCAGAATAGTCATGCTCTTGCAGGCAAAGAATTACCCGCAACAAGATAAAGATCACTTATGGAAAAATATGCTGTTAGAAATGGAAGGAAAACACCCCCACAGAAACCTGATTAATCAAGTACAATTGGCAGCAAGCATAGAAGAGAGTCTGTGCTCTTTAGGAGACATTTTTTAGTGCAGATGAGTTTTTGCTTGGCTCCCAGTGACACTGCCACGTTTCCCCTACTCCCATTCCTGTTTCAGACCCTGTCAAAGGCTCTGTTGGTGCCTCAAACCCAACATGTCCTGACTCATTTTGGTTGGGGCTTCAGTCTTTTACGGATGCTTGGTGACAGGTAAGAGGGAAGGCAATTGGGATCTTCATTGGTTCCAACCAGGCTATGGCTGCTGAAAATTCACATCTCCCCTTGAAAATACTGCTCGTGTCAAAGACAAGCTACAGCAGTATAACAGGCACTGAGATGGGCATAAGGCATTCCCAGGAGCCGGTCAGATCCTGTTTCTCCAGAGGATCCATGACAACGTAACCTCCTGAATATGCTACAGGGAACCTCTTTGTGACCAACTCTTTTGGGGTGAAGTTTCCCCCCCTCACTGTAAGAATTTCATAGCCAGAAATGGATGCCACTCCTTCTCCACGTCAGATGTTAGGGAGTTAACTTTTTTCTCCCTATGTTATTTTAGCTTCTTTTCTGAACATATAACAGATGTGCCCAGAAAAAGAGCTTTGGGAAACATTTCTGTTTTTTCACTAAACAAATTCTGACAAGTCGAACATCCAATGTACAACAGCTCCCTTCCCCTCTCTGACCTCTGCCTCCCAGCTCGGGGAGGCTGTCAAAGGCCTTTGCTCCCCCCCTCACATCTTCTGCATCCACAGCCTCGTCTGTGCGCTGTGTCACTGCTTGCATGCTATCCTGGGGCAACACAGCACCTCCTGACTCTGGAAGAGACTAAAATATATACTTTTGGGTACAGAAAGGGTTCTCTTGGACTCTCCAATATCTGCACAGTTGCTTGATGAAAGTGCAGCATCTGGTCTAACAGGCTCTTAATTAAAAAAAACTAAATACTACTTTCTCAAACATTTCCAACAAGCTGTTCCAGACTACACTATTTTATGGAAATGTTCACGGTGTGCCAGGACAGGATGTTTTTTTTAATGGCTGAGGATAACATGAAGCTGCAGTATTACAAGCAGTACAACCTGGCCTAAGCTGGTATTACCAACGGAAAGAGCAAACCTGTCCTGCTCTCAGCTACCCCAACTTTGCTGCTGCATTGCTCCTTCTCCTGCATAGCACTAGTGTTTGCACGGATACGTCGTAGCTATCAGAGAGTTACTCCAGTACAGAAAAAAAAAAACCAGCAGAAAAAGCATTTAAAAGGCTAGTTTTCTCATGGATAAGCTTCCCAGTCCAGATTCCCTGTGCAAGCACACAAACACTCCCAAAAAAACAGAAGAGGGGATGCCACACAGGAGTCACGAGCAGGGAAGCTGGAGATGAAGGGGCGAGAAGAATGGACTCTTTTGGCAGCTGTACTGGCTTTCGTCAGCTGGAAGCGTTTTCAAAATGACGGCCTCATAAGTGACTTGTGGCATTCTCAAGCAAATCCTGCTGAAATCTTTGGACAAGATAGTATCACGACTATTTTTGCACAGCGCAGGCTGATTTTCCAGCAAAACCAGCCTGTTCAAGTAAGCAGGAAGATAAAGACGTGTCATGCAAGCGGCCAGGACAAAAGCCTAAGAGCCATGTAGAGACAGGGGATTTTAACCACAGGAGAGCTACTGCCTCACTGTGTAACCTTGGGAGAGGTGATTGGCCTCAATTTGCCTTCTCTGGAAAGCTGGTGGGGTGGGACATGTGGTGCACAGGCCTGACAGCATGATGCTGTGGCCGAGTGATGTGTTGTGCAGCTGAGCTGCACGTTGGGTAGCTTCTCGTGGGCAATTATAGATTAAATCACAACAGAGATGCTAGAAAGCTCCAGGCATCTTCACCTGGAGCTTCACATTTTGCTGGCTATTAACCCAGCAGAAGGCTGATAACGTCATCTGGTCACTTTCCTTTTGCTACTGCCATTTAAGGCCAGTCTGAAGGACACTGAAGGACATAAACTCTTTTATATTTTAGAGGGTGAGATTCAGGCAAAATAATAACCATGAGTTTTAGAGAATGAGTTCTCAAAATGTGTCCAGTTCTGGGCCCCTCAGTTCAAGAAGGACAGGGAACTGCTTGAGAGAGCCCAGCGCAGAGCCACGAAGACGATGAAGGGAGTGGAACATCTCCCTTATGAGGAAAGGCTGCGGGAGCTGGGTCTCTTTAGCTTGGAGGAGACTGAGGGGTGATCTCATTAATGTTTATAAATATGTAAAGGGAGAGTGCCAGGAGGATGAAGCCAGGCTGTTCTCTGTGATGTCCAATGATAGGACAAGGGGTAATGGAAGCAAGCTAGAGCATAGGAGGTTCCACAGAAACGTAAGGAAAAAACTTTTTCACTGTGAGATTGACAGAGCACTGGAACAGGCTCCCCAGAGAGGCTGTGGAGTCTCCTTCTCTGGAGACATTCAAGACCCGCCTGGATGCGCTGTTGTGTGACCTGGTCTAGGTGGTCTTGCTCTGGCAGAGGGGTTGGACTTGATGATCTTTCAACGTCCCTTCCAACCCCTAACATTTTGTGATTCTGTGAAAATGACAATAAACTAACAAGATGTAAATTTTATTTTTTATGTCTCCAGCCATTAATGGAAAAGGAATAAACTCTTGAAAAGCAACTATCTCTGATGATAAACGAAATACCACCTAGTGCGTACAGATGAAGAACTCATCCATGACACTTCCATTTGAAGAACACTCTGATTATGAACCTCACCCACTGCAAAACTCTACTGCACTGCATCTCCTGCGTGTCCACCTGCCACCACTGCACATGAAAAAGTGCACACCATGCACTGGGGAGGTCATAGTGTGCCAGTATGCAGCAGGGGTTTTCAATATGGATCAGAGAGGGATGTACCAGCAGAGGAAAAAGAACAGCCAGCAGTGTCTTTCACATCATCCATGCACAGAGAGGACCAGACCTATCCTGCTGGGCAAACTTCCAATACCTGGAGTTGGTATCAAGCTTAAGAGCCTGTCAGTCCAGTCTTTGGATGATGACAATGCAATGGCCAAAGCCATGGCAGGTTATTATGATTTCTTCCTTCCCAGCAAAGAAAACAGATGCATGATTCATTGCCTGGTTTGAAAAGAACTCATACAGCAACCTAGAGCCACCAGGTTCAACTATTGCTCAAGTTTTGCCCTAACATTAGAGGGTAATAACTTTCTCGGAGTCTGGAGGGTCAACTATCATATGCAAGAAGAGCAAAAATAAGAGCCAGGCTACTGAGAGGCACGGACTCTGCTTATCTTGACAACCAGGCAGCCCCTTCCAGCCTCAAGGAAAGGGTTAATCCAACTCAGAAAGGATGGTGAGCAAAGAGATGGAGCTTCCCTGTAGCTATGGATAGTGATGACGAAATTGTGTCACTCAGCATGTGTACCACTGCCTGCCTTCCTGTTTGTCCCCAGGAGGGATTAAGCTACAAGCCCAGTATGATCCCTCCTGCCCTACATAAGGAAAACTCTTAGGGAGCAGGAGTAAGAAGCTAGGAGGGTACCTGGAAGTCAGAGGCACCAGGAAAACAGCATTAACCAGCCAGACTGAAAAATCCTCCATCCTGTGGAACAGCTCCAATATGGGACTAGGTTAGGAACAATGACTCAGCTCTGTCCAGCTCTCTCAAAAACACATTGAAAACACATTTTAGAACACTTAAAAACTTGGGGGGTTTATTACAGACCAGTTAAAGTCCAGAGGGAAAACCACTCAGCTTGTATGGCAAGTGAGTCAAATGCAATTTTTCACTTGGCTTGCAGTCAAAAGAAGATCCAAATGATGTCATGAATCCTACCTTCGCAAGTGCATGGGACATCAGTGTAGTTGGGAGCAAAATTTTATTCAAAAAAAAAAGGAGCGCACCGGTCATTTCAACCCTTGCTGTAAGCAATCCTGATTAACCACCACTGACGGTCTTAGAATAGTAGGTCTGAGGATTAAGGTATTATGTAGGCTGAAAACAACAGGTCACATCTCTAAAATCGCTTTGCTGCATATCATTTAATACTCTCCACAGTCTCAGGATCAATTCTCAGGTGCTCATTCACTCATGGGAACCTCCACCACAAATCTAGTTAATGTTTAGGGTTACTCACTCATTCTCAGAGGCTATTGTAAGAGATTCTGCCTCCAGCTCTGCTTTATCTTATTTTCTCGTCTGTACTCTTCAAATTCCACCTGGGTTTCCCTGGGTACCAATGAAGGTCCCACAAGTAGATTAGGGATAACTACAAGCCCTGTTTTTTTCTTTAAACAGGCAATTTTTAACACAAAATAGTAATGCAATGTCCATTTACTCAAATATCTTAACTGTAAACAATATTCCAGGCTATCGGACTACCTTCTGGCAAAAAAAAATTGCGTAAAAATGTAGCCAGGTCCTACAGTTCATAACCAAATGTCCTCCTTTTACATGTGCAACATCCAGAATTCAGGCACTAGACTGCTTTACTAGTGAGCTTCTGCTCTGTTCACTGCAAATAATAGAAAGTGAAGTTTCTGGGTGTCACATTATACAGGAAAAAAAGGGGCATGTTATAGCAGAAGTGGCAAATTTGAAGTCTGATTAATGCTCAATTTTAATAGCACTGATTATATATACATCTAATTAAGGATATAGATCGTGCTTTTTCTGAACTGAAATTTAGAAAAAATTAAATCCAGCTTCCCTTTTGGAGGAGACGTGCGCTGGCTCTTGCTATAGGCCTGCTCAGAACATGTGTGGTGTGTACAGCTTGGATACCATTGATCTGAGTGTTAGCTCTCCCAATGACAGATCTCCAGAAGAGCTGTTCAGCAGACTCCTGCTACAGGCAGTGGATGAAAGCAGGCATCTCCAGAAATGTTTCATTGCTTTTTAAGGTAGACAGATAAACAAACCAGCCATTGGATGCTCTTCTCTCTCCGCGCTGACTACACGAAGTGCTTAAATGACTAGCTTAGATGAGAGCTCTAGTGTATTTACAACCAAAACTAATTGAGATTGATCACAGAATCATGGAACGGTTCAGGTTGGAAGGGATCTTTAAAGGCCACCTAGTCCAACCCCCCTGCAGGGAGCAGGGACATCTGCAACCAGAGCAGGTTGCTCAGAGCCCCGGCCAACCTCACCTGCAATGGTGCCAGGGATGGGGCAGTGACCACCTCTCTGGCCAACCTGCGCCAGTATTTCATCACACTCATCATCAAATACTTCTTCCTTCTATCTAGTCTAAATTGGCTCTCTTTTAGTTTAAAACCATCACCCCCTGTCCTATCGCAGTAGCTTACCCAACCATGCAGAAGAGCAGAGATATACATATGGCTGTAGGATATGCACTGCAGGCTCCTAAATCGCTGTGTGCCAGGGTTCACCTCAGCCTTCCTCCATCTTCATAGCCTGGTGGCTGGGCTGAGCTCAGTCCTCTAGTGAGTGAACTTCCATGCCTGTGACCTCCAAGCTGGCTTGATGCCCACAGCACAGACTTATCTATAGAAAGCTTTGTCCCAAGCCATGGGCAGGTTAGGGCATTCAGAAATAGAGCGACTTGCTCAAGATCCCATAAGGTGGAAGTGTCAGAGCCAAGACTACAACACCAAACATGGCTTAAACCCAATGTACAGATTACATTGTCACCCATCCAATCCACCTTCCTTCCTTTTATATCTTTGTTTTAATCTCTTTCCTCTTTTAAAAGCATTTCAGTCGTTACTGGTAGGAAGAGAAACCAAGAACACAGGATGTTCTCATCTAAATGTCATCACTGAATTTAAATGTCATCATTTAAAATTTCATTCTCACTCCAAAACTCCGGGAAGAATAGGGAGGTATCAGGCTGGAGAAGCTTCATGGAATGAATGGTGAACACAGACAGACAGATTGGGAGCATCAATACTGGCCAAATACTCTCTGAATATGTAATGGGAACTAAGATCAGGGTGACATATCTTTTCAGCTCAAACTATAGGATCCCATGGCTAAGCTGGGATTGAACTCCTACATTCACAGAGCCAAAACCTCATCCAATCATAGATTAATTTACAAAGGTAGGAATTTCTGTGGGTCCTCTGGTCCAACATGGCACTTAGAGCAAGGCTACTCTGAAACTGTGACAAGTTGCTTGGGGCCTTCTCCAGTGAAGTTTTGAGTAGTTTGGAGATTCCAGAAGTCTTGAGATTCCACAATCTTTCCTAGCAGCCTCCTGTAATGTTTGAATGAATGGTCCTAGAAGTCCACTTAATAAATTTGTTTTGAAATTCCAAAAAATATTATTTGTCTCAGGACAGATCTTCTTTCTTTTCTATCTATGCCACACTGCCAAAAATTAATCAACAGTGAAAAAAAATTGTATAAGAAGCCATTTTCTACGTAGCTGAGAAAATCTGATGTGTTTCGAGGTCTAGGACCACAAGGAATTTGTGTTCACCCCTAACTGAAACAACTTATTTTTTTGGTCAGATAACGAAAAGCACTGCAGGTGGGATTCCTTTACCTAACTAATAACACCTCTTATTCTGTTCTAAGCCCTAACAGATGTCAAAACCTTAAATGAAAAGCAGTAGGAGCCAGGCCACCTTTGTTGAGCTCAAACTGTTTTGCAAGAAACGACATTCCCGGTTTTCTGGCAATTTTAACTCCAGAGCATAGGCCACTAAAAGCTGTGAATTATTCCAGCATCTAACATAGCAATATTTTGGGTTTCATCATAAAGAATACAAGTTTCTTGCAAAATAGAGCTACTGAGATGTGAAGGGGAAAGACATCTACAGTATTCTCAGTCTGGCACCTTCTTTCCCGATAATGAGCTATTGATTACATCTCTAGTCTGTCACTTAAAGCTCCCCCTATCCTAATTTTAAAAACATTTACCGAATAAAAGCTGGGCCTGGAAAGGACCTAGAGGCAAAACAAGCAAACCGACATTCCCAGAATTCAATAAAAAGGGGTTATTCTAATTAAATCCTACACTGATGCTGTCCATAGTACCAAAGCTGTACTGATCTAATCGTCGAAGCTCTTGACACTTAGACTTGAGGTCTAAAAGCTATCTGGCAACTTTGCAACAACTTTAGGTTGTCCCTTCCTTCAGGCATGGCTCCCCAGGTATCATCCAGAGCATATCATGTCTATGGGTCAGAGAACAAACAGTTGACCTGTTTAATGACACGGACTGTTTTCCATTTTTCCAAGTTTCCCTTTCCCATGTAAATCCTGGAGGTCTGAGACTCCTGACTGCATCTCCCTCATCACATGCAGTATAATCAGTGATAGATCCGCAAATATCACACAATCTTTTGATGAAAATTCTTGGATCTCGGGCAACTTAGTATTTCCAAAGTGCTTCTATATGCCTTGAAGGATGCTACATAAATGCAAATACTGACTACTCGCATATTCTCACTTTTCCTGACAGGAAAAGACTGCTGTTTTTTAATAATTTATAAATACACACCTGTGCCTGAAATGTGGACTTCTAAAACCAAGTTGATATTACAGTAAACAGAGTAACAGCCAAGAATAAAATCACTCTGCAAAATCAGATGTTTTCTTTGCACAACCTGTAAGAATTTAGGTCTGGAGTAAACCAACACTGGTGGTCAAAAATACCTGTAGTCTTTAAATACCTTAGTTAAAAATAGTTGCAGTCTTTCAAACCCAAGATGCATTCACATATTCGCATGCATTAGAAATCTCAGAATTATTCTAGAAAGATGTTTAAGTGCTTCTGTACTTTGATCCTAAATCAAAGTTACTTTGGCCCTGTCCGTTGCAAATTTTGGAGCAAAATAAAGTTGTTTGGCTACTATTGATTTAAAATGCTATCCCTAATTGCTCCATCAAATAGCTCATGCTGATATATCCGTGAAAAAGTCTTTCAATAAGGTAGTTATGTACATCAGCATCCTGGCCTTCTGCCAGGGCGCAAAACGGCGCTGAGCACAGGGCTGGGAGAGGGTGTAAGAAGAGTCATTTAGTTCTCCAAAGCAAAGCTGTAGGAGGACATAGGTGATGCATCATCTCTCCATAAAGTAATTAATTGCAACCACTGCAGCCTGCATTTATGGTTTCAGCACTCCTTCAGGAATAGCTAAGCAGGCTTTTTTGCCCATGAAGCAAGTGCAAAATGAAACAAGCTGCGTTTTCTCTGTCTGAGTGTCTCTGGGAAGTCCTGGTTTGTCATTTTTTGACATCTTGGCTTTTACCTTTCTTCTGTGATGTTTCAGATGTTTCACTTTTAAAAACCTTGCATGTAATTAGAGCGTGTAATGTCAGAGAGGTGCAGTGCTGCTAGCAGCCTCCCCTGGATGCAGTGGGAAAGATTCATTACTGCAATCTCTCCACATACTGGTGGATAGTGGATACGAGATCCGAGATAATAGATTTACTGGGAAACAGGAAATAAGATCTTAAATCTCTTTCTTCAAGGGCAGAACTAATGTCACATTTGCAGGGTCAGATGCTAGGATAGGGGTTTCTTTCTTCCTCCATCCCCATCCACACTAAGTGATTTGCACTGCTGTTCAGTTTAATGGGGTCCCATATGACCTGCAGCCACAGCAAATGCCCTGATTACTCAGCCCTAAAACTCATGCTCAAACGACTGTTCACTTGATGAACTTGGCGGCATCTGCACAATGCTCAAACACTGTTTAGGTAATATAGGAAAAAACACCCTGTAACCCCAGAGAAGTCAAGTTGAGGCACATCATATCCGAGTCAGATGTAATAGGACTTAATTTGACTTCTGATTTTTTTACACTTCATTACACAGTCAGTTTCCATGATGATCCCTCTTTATTTCCTACTTCTGTACTTCCACACCCTTCTTTTAATGCACAAAACTATTATTAGAGTTAGCTTCTTGGCAACTATGTTCAGTGCAGGTGCTAACAGCTTGCTAACACACCTAAAGGAAGCAATCAAAGCTCACCCGAAGGTCAGTAGCTAAATGCAAGTGATCTTTAACTGGCAATCCTGCCTCCTGCAACACGCATGCTTCTTAGACACGTGCCATGCCTGCCTCTGAACTCTTGTTTTTCTCCACAAAAATATTTTTTACTTAAAAAAAAAATAATTAAAAATCACTGTTTGTAAACTACTTCTTTTGTGCTTGGAGATGAATCACAATTTTTAACACAGCATTTAGACTAATGCAGATCACTTTCGAGCTAGATTTCCTATAAAGGGTTGCAAAAATGTGTCAGGAATGTGCTGTAGAGAGAACAGCACCTACCATCTGTAAGAAATTCAGCCAGCCCAGACAAGCAGCAGCAACCAGATGTTTTCCAACCAAATTGCCCCCTATTTTACTGTGATTACTTATTTACCTTCTACACGTGCTGTGGCTGCCCTCCCATTACATCAGATTGCCCCTTTCTCTCTGCTTCTCCTCCACTGCCACTCACAGGCTCCTGCCTCTTTCGCTCCTTGAATTGCAGGCTGTTCCCCTCTTTCACCTCCCCTAAGCGTCAAGCCAGATCCAGCCTTCACCTCTGCATCACAGACAGCTTCCACCAATGCTGGGTTTCAGCTTCCTCCTGATGTCAAATTTCAGCCCAGCCCACCAAACCCACCCCCTGCCTGGGCTCCTGTATCATGAGCTGGAAAGCCCTCCATTGCTCAAGGATTTATAAGGGATGTCTGCAGGGAAGTGGCAGTTTTATTCACTCCATACTTTACGTCCTATTTCCTTTGCAGTTTTTCTCTCCTGTGTGATGAGAAGCAGCTGCTTGTGTTGGGGGAAAACTCTTTCTTGAGATGAATCTAAACCTTTCCTGGAAACAGCTCTTTCATTTGCTCCAGTGGCACTGAAGTCCCCTGGAGTCAATAAAACTTCTCTAAGGAGCACTTCTATGATTAAGTTTTACTTTTGTACCTAAAAGAAGCATTTGGGGGTGCGGGGGGGGGGGGGGGGGGGGCATGGGNAGCAGCGTGGGCAGCAGGGCAGGGAGGGGATCCTGCCCCTCTGCTGCGCTCTGGGAGACCCCCCTGCAGTGCTGGGGCAGCTCTGGAGTCCTCAGCACAGCAGAGACATGGACCTGGTGGAGCGGGGCCACAGGAGGCCCCAGCAATGATGGGAGGGCTGGAAGGCCTCTGCTGGGAGGCCAGGCTGGGAGAGTTGGGCTTCTTCAGCCTGGAGAAGAGGAGACTCCAGGGAGACCTTCTGGTGGCCTTTCAATACTTAAAGGGGGCCTACAACAAAGATGAGGACAATCTTTCTTATTGTTGGGCAATCTTATTGTGACAGAACAAAGGGTGATGGTTTTAAGCTAAAAGAGGGAGATTTCGACTAGAGAGAAGGAAGAAATTGTTGATGCTGAGGGTGGTGAGAGCCTGGTTGAGGTTGCCCAGAGAGGTGGTGGCTGCCCCATCCCTGGCACCATTGCAGGTGAGGTTGGCCGGGGCTCTGAGCAACCTGCTCTGGTTGCAGATGTCCCTGCTCCCTGCAGGGGGGTCAGACTAGATGACCCTGAAAGGTCCCTTCCAAGCCAAACCAGTCTATTACTCTACTTTATGACTGTACGATGAGGGCCTACAGCTTCCAAGGGATATTGTTATCAACAGAGCGGTGTCCTGTTACCCTCAGAAAACGTTGCTAACTTCTTTTGCTCTAGTTGTGGAGCTAGAAGGGGAAAGGGGAACGGGGAAAGGCACAGCTAATTTTAGGAACACAGTGAACAGCTCAGTAGTTCAGCCCTGCTACTTACAGCTGTGCTACAACCACTCTGCACAGCTGGCAGATTACAGCCTTGCCCAAATATGCATCCACAGCTTCCTTTCAGCCACGCTGGCAAACACAGATCCAGGTTGCTAACTGTTTGGATGCCACAATGGATCAAGCCTGTGATCCAGGGTGCAGAAACACCCTCTGTGGTCTGTTTGCAGGGAACTTTGTAAGGGGTTAATTTTGCTCGAAGGGATTTTGCGCAGATAGAAATCATAGAGGTCAAAAGCCTAATAGGATTTTTAAAAAGGATTGGACAATGCAAATACCCACAGTTGCATTAGAGATAATAGCTCTAGAGATAATAATGATATGTTTTAGGAGACATAAAAACCCTTACAGCTTCAGAATAGAAGCCAGTCCTTAAACTGCTTCTGATTACAGACAGACTTCCTGCACGGGCTTCTTATTTCAAAACTGCCAAGCGCCCAAAGTTTATGACTTTTGCCTCGGGAGCCACAAACAACCAGCCTCACTCAGAAACTGTATTGTACGCTGGCGATACTGAAAGACGGTATCAACACAAACACAACTACTTCAACTTTTTGCTATAATCTCAGATTACACATGTGTCTGAAGCATTTCACTGGATTCCACACAAATGAAGGCCCTGGAGATGTGAAGCTTGCTGTGTAGTCCAAGCCCAGCAGAGCAGGATGACAGGAAGTCGGGTTTCGCTAACACTTCTGCAGCATCATGCCCTGCAGAGTGCACTGAGAAACTTAAAAAATAAATAAATAAAAATAAATAATAAATTCTGAAATACAATACTTTCCATGCAGTCACATCCAAGGCTAGGAAGTCCTGAGACGAAGCCAACTGCATCTCAGCGTTACTGCAGGGGCACAAAAATTGGCTGAGGACCAGCACTGCTTTCCTTTGGAGCAGCTACTGCTTCAATATGGGGAGAGAGTCCTTCTCCTGGAATTCCATCACCCTATAATCTCCATTAAGTTGACTGAAATCAAGCCTCCATGACCTCTTCAACTTTATAAAGATGCTTCAGACAATTAGTAAGGAAATTTTTCATACCTCTTCTCTGCTTCTTCTGGGATTCTCTCGGAAGTGGGACCTGATCTAACAGGTTGTTTTGAAGATGGAGAAGCACTCTATTTCTAGGCACAAACAGAAGAGTTGAACATATATTAGAGAGAACATATTTGCCAGCGAAAACAAGAGAAGGAAAATTCACAGTCAGAGCTGGAATATTATTATACCATATGCTTTCCAACAGCCAAGCACAACAGGGCCCCTCCACAATCCTTGCCTTACTGCACCCTGTTGTATTTCCACCTGGAAAGACATATGGCAGTGCCTAAGAGAAAAATTCTTCCTTTTTTCTTTTTTCTGATGTTAACATAATTTCCCTGCTTTACAGAAGTATTCGATTATGAAACACACTCAGGCCGAGGATAAAAAAAATTCCTATCTGTTCCCACTACTGACAAAAACAGGTCCATTGACCTGTTGGCACTATGACCACATAAAAACTTGGAAGAATGTCTTGGATTCTATTTTGTCTCATGCATCACTGACAAAATTGCCTGGTCTGCAGAAACCTGATGTCTCACAGTTATGCCAGGGACACTAAAGGGTACAAATTTTATTTTTCAGCTCTCATAGAGAGACATTATAAAAATCATCCTTCTGCTTGTAAAACGAAAAATACTGCTTTGTGAAGAACTGACCACCAACAAATGTTCAGCACCACAATAGACACTTTTACCTCTGGTCACCGCCAGTTTTTATAATGCCATTTTTTACTGTGAACACATTCATCATTACAGTAAACTGCTCCTGACTGCTGTTAGATGTGGGAAGAGGTAGTTATGTTAGAAGATGTGAGTCCCTGGAAGAAAGAGAGACTACAGAAAAAGCTCTTAAAACTATCCTATCATCACTCAGGTAAGCAGAAATATGTAATAGTGGTGTTACTGTAGAGGGAATGCTTTTCACCTCCCCACAGTAGCTCTGAGAGTTATCCTGCATTACTTCTGCTTGGGCTATATGGAGTCACTTTTTCTGAAAAAAGAAAATATAAGTGCATAAAAGTGAGTATTACAAGCCTCACCACAGTCATGGTATGAAAGGAAGATGGTGAAAGTCTGGATTTGCTTCATCAGCCTGGGTTACTGTCACTGGGGGGGGTTGTTCCACTCCCTTTAGTGAGGGTGCCCTTCCTCTGGACGTCTCACGTTGCGCCTTAGCCTGTCAATATCCACTGCCTCAAAGGGGCACATCTCCCTTGGCAGGCTGTAGCCAGGGATAAAGTTTGCATGCCCCAGGCAGCTGACCCAGCTGGGCTTTGAAGTGCCGCCTCTTCTGTCCCAGAGTTGGAAGTGCTCAGAGTGGTTTTAGCAAGGAAGGAACCTAGCTGCCAGGTCTGGCTTAAGCTGGGAGCTTTCAGTCTTTATCTGTTCACTTCCTGAGCAATAAAGATGCAGAGATTCCTTGTGGATTCCAAATCCTGTGTATGTGGGTTCACCGAGGCTGCTCATTCCTGACAGAGCTTCTAGAAATTGTGTTTACTTCCGCATTGGCTTTGCTCAGGCCGGCGTTATTGCACTGCCACTTGGCCTATGTCATTCTTCTCAATCAGTTACAAAACATACCCTGCTCCCAGATAAACAGATGTGACCTTTCCAGTGCAATTTGGCAGATGTTCTCCATGTAGAGAAGTTAACAGAAAGCTGAGTGGCAGCCCTTATTTAATTCGCTGTAGAAAATCTGCCCGCATTCTTCCTGAAGCGGAAAAACACTTCATTCCTTGTACTTTCCCCTCCTTTTCATTGTTGTACACCCAGAACTGAATGAACACCATGATTAAACTTCCTTGAATTTTTGATAAAACATAACTACTTCTACATCCATATCACCATGTTCAATACTGTAATTTAAAATATCATACTTAATTATAAGATGTAATGTAATAATAAATTACGGTAAGTTTGGGAAGCATTATTAATTTCATTCAGGAGCAGCGACCTCGTGGCAAAGAGATTATGGCATTTTCCAGCAATGTCCTTCATTTTCCAAACCAAGTAAGGTGTCTTATCTATGAGACCAGCCCTCAGCTCCGAACGAACTTGGTTCAGTGATGTTACTGTTCATTTGATAAATACAGGCAAGCACGCGTGCTCCACCAACCCGAACAATCACACAATCCATTTAAAATTAACACATACTGGTCTTTGCAAAACACTTCATTTTTACAGCCTGGGTTTTCAAAAACAGTCATTTTGAGCCAAACTATTTCAAACCAGTGACAGCAGCAATCTCTCTGATTTAAGGAGAACAGGCTAACGGCAGCACAGGGATGGTACTTTTGAAAATCATATGCGCTGCTTTTATGTGTTAGTATCAACACCGGATAGTCTTGTAAACCATCCAGTGAAGGAGCAGAAATAATACAACGTGGCATATTCTACAAGTCATTCAGTCACAACAAATCACAGGCAAACCAAAAAGCTGAAATGCCTTCCTGAAGTGCCCCTGTCTCTCTCCATCACTAAGTAAGGCCTCCAGTGCAGATACCTCTGTTAAATGCCTAATATTTTGTGAGATGGGCCCAGGCGTTTCTGAAGTGCAGGCAAAATCAGAAGACATTGCCTGACTACAGCCAGTGCATCATTAAAAAATAAAATAAAATGGCAATCTCATCAGTTTTATTATTAAGACTTCGAAGGAACAGCATGCTGTTAGGAAAAAGACTGTGAGGGAAAGACAAGTTAAAGTCACACTTAATAGGTAACTATATACCCTTGATTATCTGTATTTCAAGATTAAATTAAGTTTAGTAGGGTAGTCAAGGGTTCAAACCACAGGCTGCTTGAGATGAGAGTTTACGAAGTTAAAACAAAATTATGATAACATTTTAAGGAAGCTTTCAGCTTTAAAAACAGTGCCACCCAGGAAAATCCCAAAAGCTGGTAGTGAAATTATTCACTGCCTTTCAAAGGTTATTATACCATGCAGCTTCAACTTACAACTAATGGGATTTTCTTTTCACAGTATTGAAAATAAAAAAAAATATAGACTCTTCTGCTTTACAAGGTTTACTGGCACCAGTTTCACAGATTTTCTAACACTGTCAGGTACCTATTTGCTGCCATAAGCACACCCATCATAGGCTTTTATTCACATAGAAATACTGCAAAGGCAGAAGATTCACAGTAGTATGTTGAGATAAATGGTCCACTGCTTCCTTGGTGAAAAATTTGCAGGAATGGTCCCTGTTAGTGGTCCAAAAATTATGTGAATCATCAGTTGTAAAGAAATAGTTGCCCCATCAAGCATCTTACAACAGTGAAAGCTTTTGTTGCAGAGTGGCTTAGTAATAAAGTTGCATTTTTTTCTTCTCATGCTTCTTGACTAGAAATCTGATCTAAATAGGTAACCTACTGAAACATAGATAAACCTGCTGTCTTCAGAGGATCCCTTCAGAGGGTATGTTTAGAGAAGTGCAACTGGTAGATAAAACCAAATAGGCTACAGACCGATCTCAGTTAACTGCAGGGTCTTAGCAGTACTCATACTGCAAATGAGAAAATATTTTAGGCAATAGATTTGAGCCATACAGGTAAGATCCTGAATTTACAGAACAAGCTTAAGTTTTTGGCTAAGGTGGTACCATTCTTATCTGGGCAGAGTTCAAACTTGAACTGTTCCGGGGAAAATCCTATTTACAGGCAGCGTTGTGCTCTTCAGATGCACTCAGAACTCTCAAAATCTGAAAGAAAACTGGCACAGGAGCTCTACTGTAATGATAGTGGAGGGCCACCCCTGAATTAACACACTCCCTGAGAAAAGACAGACATTATTAGGTCAAAACCACACCAAATGGGCTATCCAGCTTTCAGGTCAGAGCTGCCTTCTGCTTGGCTAACCTGGAGAAGCTTAGTCAGAGAACGTCCTGCCTGCCTACACAAGCCCATGTACAAATAACCTTTGATAATACCCATTCTCTAAACCACTGAAAGTTATCAAAATTAATTTGTATAGACAACAGGACCACTGGGTTCAGTTCCGGCCATGGAAAACCAAGTAGTCCACGCAATACAAAGCAAGCCAAATCTTTCTGAATCAAACAGAAAGCAGGATTCAGAGCAAAGTGCATCAGCTGCTACCTAGGAAAAACTGATGCAGGAGAGAGAGTGGACCCAGAGCTAAACAGGGTAACTGAAAATGGACTGAAAACTGTGAGAAACACTGGAAGCAGGAAATGGCTCCTCCTGCTTCATCCCGGCTTCTCCTGCCACACAGGTATCAGCAAAGCAATCTTTTTCCTGTTAAAACACATCTTACTGAATAGGAATGCTGTCTCTTTGTACCCTCAATACTGGGAACAGTCTGGACCAACTCCTCTTCCTGAGGACCCAGCTACACTTCTACAAACCTCTCTTTTCAAAGCCTTCCAAACTTCCAAAATTTCCTACAGTCTACTCTTACTTACACTGCTGCGGACACAGAACAATTAAGCACTTACATGAAATCATTTTAGATTCTCTCATATCACCGCATATGAAAAAAATTCAAGTCAGCGCAGAAGGCAGGTACAAAAATAATGTATCACTCCAATTCCACTTACGCCCTTAAAATGTTTGCTGAGCAGCACACAGCCTGAACTATTTCTACATGCAAAACTTCCATTCTTCAATTTAATTGACACTATTGGCTGGTTTTACTGAAGATAAACCAGAAGGGGTTTGGTACAGCACGCTCCATCTCCACAAGTGAAGCTGATGCTGTGGAGGAGAGAGAAAGGAAAGTAATTGCTCCAGAAACACAAAAGAAGGCTGTGCTCTTAGCAAGGAAAACGTGGGAAGAGGAATGGTTAGCACCTGTAAGAAGATTTTTTGCAGGTAGTGTAAAGGCTTAACGATCCTTTGTGTAAGAGTTGTCATTTTTAAATGGAAAGGAGGTCATACAGAGAATAAAATACCCATGAAGATGGCAAGACAGGAAACACCAAGGGTTCTTTTTCCAGGGAGCCTGTTAATTTGGAAACTTTTCAACAGCTCTGTAAGGTTTGTTTTCCTGCACAGATTGGCATAAATTGGAATGCACTAAAAGACAGAGGAAAATAAAGTTAATTTCAATTATAGGATCGTGGCTGAGCAGCAACTGGGCAAAACAGCCCTAGAATTGTGTGTGTGCATGCACGCAGGCACAAGGAAAAGCTGTTTTTGTTACCAGCCATCACGTCTTCAGAAGGAATTCTCCATGTTGACAGAGAACTGTGCAGAGAGCTGAAGCTCAGCCTGCGTAAGGAAGCCCATACAAGTGCTGCCCAACAAAACAAGAGCGCTTTTCCTCTGTTGTGACACCGCCAGGCTGTTTAACGGAAGCTATTCGATGCCTGCTTCACAGCTCCTGTAAGACACACTAGAAGAAAAATGAGCCTTTGGGCAGAAAAAGCTTGCCAGTGAAGTATCTGGTGAACAATTCCTCTTGTTCATGGAAAAGAGATCAATAAAACAGCATGTGTAAAGTCACAGGGGTTGAATGGCAAGAAGCTCTCAGCCTTTTTCTTTCTTGGCCAAGTAAAGGACTTTGGTAAAAGAGATTTTGTTTCAAATATAGGTACTGACAAGGCAGCAAACACACTGGGCCTATCAACCTATCCAATGTGAATCAAAGAATTGTTTAGGCTGGAAAAGACCTTTAGGATCAAGCCCAACCATAAAGTTGCTAAGCATCTGGCTGGAGAAGGTCTGGAGCTCTCCAATCTAGCTGCTCCTCTGTGACAGTATTGCTCTGAGAGTATGGTGCAACTAATACCTGCTCTTTAATAAAATTAATAATGCCTCAGAGGCAATGTGTAATTCTTAACTCTTCAGCCATTTATGACCATTGAAACTGCTGTTTGACAAAAAAAAAAGCCCCGCAGGCCGGAATTTGCTAATGGCATTCCCACTTTCTGCTCCCTTCTGACTTCTTGCTCTTGCTATTTTGAGATCTCAAATGTATTTGACTGTATTAGACGTTATCTAATTGAGTAAAGCCCTGCAAGTTCTCCTTGGGCAGAAGCTCTGTTGAAATAACAGGAAGGTATTTTTCCCACACCTGAGGCTGGAAGTGGTTTCTGAAAAGGATCATTAATGCTGTATGGCTGACATGTCCATTTGTTCCACCCATAGTGCTTTACATAAAACAGAGTCGTCGAATCACAGACCCATTTTGGTTGGAAGAGACCTTTAAGGTGGTCAAGTCCAACCATCAACCCAGGTCCACCACTAACCCATGTCCCTCAGCACCACATCTCCACAGCTTGGAAACCCCTCCAGGGATGGGGACTCCACCACTGCCCTGCCCAGCCTGGCACAGCCCTTCACAGCCCTTGCCATTAAAATATTTCTCCTGAAGTCCGACCTAAACCATCCCTGGTGCAACTTGAGGCAGTTTCCTCTTGTCCTATTGCTTGGGTTTTATCCATAACACCCACAGCCACTGGATGAGGCTCTCATTTTTTAAATACTTCCAGGGCTGGTGGCTTCTGCATAAGAGGCTGATATTCCTCTTTCCCGCTCTTCAATTCTTAGGAAGTATTTCCGTGTAATTTTTCCCTCAGTTTGAGCCCAGAAGTTGGTGCTTCCACCAAAAGACGTTAACGCGCTCGCTCTGTGCGTGACAATTTAATCACCTAATACTTCCAGAAGACATTTTCAGGTGAAAGTCCGTACCAAAAACACAACGCGCTGTCGTCACCTCAGCGTCTTCCCTGACAGCAAGTTTTTTTCCAAGGGGACGCGCGATGTCACCGCCGCGCTGCAAGAGGGAACCCGATCAGTCGTTTAACTAATTATTTAAAGTAGCTAATGCGGGGTGTCGGCACCGGTTACCCGTTCAGAACGGGGCCATCCTCGGGGGGAGAACCAGCCGGGGCTGCCCT
>VZZY01015239.1:0-18421 GCA_013400335.1 Eurystomus gularis | reverse complement strand
TGCTTGAGGATATGGTGTAGTGGTTAGAGAGATGCTAGGAGAAAGGTTGGACTTGATGACCCTGGAGGTCCTTTCCAACCATAATGATTCTGTGATTCTGAAAGCACATGATCGCTGGCTGTGCAGCACTGAATGTTAAGAGCAGAGACTTTACTGTCCAGTTTCTGCTAACATGTGTTCTCAGGTGTGTTAAAAGCCATGTGAAAAGGGGCCCCAGGGGATGCATGTGGAAACTTATTAAAATAATAACTAGGGAAGGGAAATCCAAGCACATCGCTGTGGCAAACGGCCAGAGACTTAGTAAAATATTTGGGTTTATTTTTATCTTCCATACATGGAAGATACAGCCACAAAATATGGCTGTTCATGGACTTTTTTCTTTCTGCTGTTGTGATCTGTTGTCAGCAGAGAAGAAAGACATTCATGTTTCATTTCAGGAGCTTTAGTATAATCCAGGAATCCCAACCTTTCTGTTGAAATGGAAGTCACTGGCCCAAGGAAAAAGAGTGCAGGGAGCACTGGTTTTCAGTAGTTAAACACACAGTTGTGTTCAAATTGCTTATTCTAGGTAAGTATTTTACTTGTAGCTTTTAACAAGGATTAAGTAGTCACAGGGAAATTTTAGATGGCTGTCATGACTTCTACATTGTATCTGTAGGTGTAGCCTTCTACATGCTATCCAGAAGGTTTATCTGGGGATCAGTTATTATGTTTGTTGAAACAAGTTTTAATTACAATATAAATTTTGTATCCCTAGGCCATGATGCACCGCCAGCTGCCTGCTGGAGATGCCTCACTTCAGATGATCACCATTCACCTATATGCCCCTGTAACAGCACAAAAATGCCACTGTGAACTTCTTTATCAGGGGCCACCTGATGATGAAGCTGCTATGTGGGTAATAAAATACTTCCCAGCTTACAAGGGCTGTGAAAAATACAGCACCCTTAGTGCATGCGTGAGTAAAACTACCTAAAATGGATTTGGATTAGGTTTCTGTCTTATAATGATAATTAGTATCTTGGGACTGTGTTGAGCAGGATATTACAAAAAGCAAGGAAGCAAAGGAAAAGCCTTGAGGTGCTACATATAAAAACTTGCTTTATGTCGTTACGTGCTGGGCGCTGATTTGTGTGAATCCATATTGTATTTACTTTGCATTCAGAGAACATGAATCATAACACATTACTTTACTTTCAAACATTTCTAACATGTCCCCTGGTAGCTGACATGTTGTTACTGTTCTCTGACTCACTCTCAACATTAAAGATTGTCGCGGAGGATAAAGATTTGGTAGAAACTCGAACCATCTCCCAGTTGTCTGAAGGCGTGGCTGAGTTCATGACTAGAGAAAGAGCAAGTAGCTGAATCTGATACAGGGCTGTTGGTATGACAATGAAGGGAAGGAGTTAATTTCTGAAGAATTCATTCCTAATATCATCATCAACTTGAGTATTTTCAAGAGGATCTGCATTTTTTGGATTTGTGTAGATTTGTCACTTCTCTCAGAAATCTGCAAACGCTAAAATAAATCAATCACATTTCAAGGAATGTTCAGGTCCAGCTTATCTGTGATGGCACACGTGTTTAATGTGGTAGTAAACTGTTAACTCTTTCTCACCAAACCAGAGCAGGACTTCTGCTTGTATGTTCTGCTTCTGACCATATCATCCATGTAATCACTGAGGATGTGAACTTCTAACACTGTATTTTGTCTTCTGGATTCTAATCAACTACAGGGCATCTTTAAATCCCCCTATTCAAAACTTTTCCTGGGACTTGATCATATTAGTAAATATTTTGTTATGCCATGGAACCTGCTACCAGAAGGAGGCTTGGGCAAGCAGGGAATAACTACTAACAGAGGTCTCAGTATTGAAAGAAACCGCAGCGGTGGTGATTCATTACCTTAAAGAATCTTTGATAGCCACCACAGCTCTCATTCATCTCTCCACACACATTTGTCCTTTACTAACTGAAAATGAGAGGGGCTGTTGATAAGGTTCACTGAATCAGGGGAATCTTATGTGTGTATATATATAGTTGTAAGTTTTGAAGCGTCACAGAAAACGTGTCTGATGCAGGTACACGTTTTATTGCAGGTGTCAAAAACTGCACTCCCAAAGGCCCTCTCATGGTGTATATTTCCAAAATGGTCCCCACATCAGATAAGGGGCGTTTCTGTGCCTTTGGTCAAGTCTTCTCTGGTATTGTTCCTGCTGGACAGAAAGTTCGAATCATGAGACCAAACTACACACCTGGCAAGAAAGAAGATCTTTACCTAAAACCCATCCAAAGGTAGATGGAAATAGTACATTTTATTTTAAATAGCAATGCATGCAAAAACAAATGCTTGCTTTCAGTTTCTGGAATCCTAAGGAACTGAAGATTATATTTCTTCATAAGAGTCTTCTTTTCCTGTTTAATAAAATCAGTACTCCAGAGAGATTATAGGTGAATAGTAGGCAATTTTCCTTTGTGTGAAAATGCTTAGTGTTCTGGAAATACTGGGGATAAAAGAAGTGTTCAAGGATTGTTGCTCATCCTCTGTCTTTGTAGAACCATTTTGATGATGTGTGGCTATGTAGAGCCCATCGAGGATGTACCTTGTGGCAACGTGGTTGGTTCAGTTGGTGTTGACCAGTTTTTGGTGAAGATGGGTACCATTACCACCTTTGAACACGCCCACAACATGGCAGTGATGGAATTTAGTGTTCGTCCAGTTGTATGTGTTGCTGTTGAAGCAAAAAACCCTGCTCATCTACCAAAACTAGCTGAAGGTCTGGAGCGTCTGGCCAAGTTTGATCCTATGGTTCAGGTGTGTGTTAGCTGTAAGTTTTAGCAGTTTGATTTTTATTCACAGGGAGCTCTTCTTGTGATCGAGTGGTATGGCTGCAGGCTCAAAGCCATTTTCACTGTGACTGTATGAGCTAACACAAGATAACAATATAAGGATAATTTATTACATTTTTTATTACTTGGGGTTGAGCAGTTTTGGGATCTGACATTTTTCTGATTTAGTCTGTGTGTGTTTAGGTTAATACTAATAAATTTTTAAAATGTTTCTCCCTGATACTTCCTCTTCTAGTCTACTATTGAAGAGCCTGGTGAACACATCATTGCTGGAGCAGGGGAGCTGCATCCAGAAATTTGCCTTACAGAGCTGGAAGAAGATCACGCTTGTATTCCAATTAAGGTACTCAAGAATTTTTGTGGACTGCAGCGTATGGAATATGACTAAATACTAACCTTTGAAAATACCATCTTAATCTGCTGCTGTTGGTTTCCTTAGAGCAACTTCCTTAAAGCAATTCGAAAGTTTTTAGGAGACCAACCAATTAAGTAATAAAAAGAATTCGTTATTAGTTCATTGAAAGAGCTTAGAATTAAGAGAGAGATGTGAAGAAGATCCAGTGAATGGGAAAAGTAACTTGAACAATGATGGTAACCATAGATGTGCTAGTGACAGTGCTGTTGTTTCTCTTGGTGAAGCCAGCAGAGCACGGCTGGATGACCGAGTGGACCTGGCATTAACACTCTGTCTTTGGAGGAGAAGCCGCAGTTTATTGAGTGGCATTTGATTGGTATGTGGAAACAATCAGCTTCGTACTTGGGAATTTTTTTCTCTTTGATCTCCTTGACAGAAATCAGACCCAGTTGTATCTCATTGTGAGACCACTGATGAAGAGTCAAGCCAGTCCGAGTCTGCCAACAAACCCAACAGGCTGTCTATGAAGGCCTGTCCTTATCCTGATGGCCTGGTAGAGGACGTAGACAAAGGGGAAGTCAGTTCCCATCAAGAACTGAAACAGCATGCATGTTATCTGGTAGAGAAATATGAGTGGGATGTGTCTGAGGCTCCTAAGATTTGGTGCTTTGGACCTGATGGTGCTGGTCTGAATATCTTAGATGACATGATGAAAGGTGTCCAGTATCTCGATGAAATCAAAGACAGTGTCGCTTCTGGTTTCCAGTGGGCTACAAAAGAGGTAAGCGTAGTTCTGTACGTGGTATCTTGCATTACTGAAATGTATCTGAACTCCATTCATGTGAAAGCTGTAGAAACAGTTGATAACTGGTAAGAACAGGGTCATGGGCTAATTGGAATTTGTCCATACTGAAGAACGTATGTCACTCAACGTATGTAATGACAACAAATTGTTGTCTGTGGGTGTTTTAATCTTCGCTCCAAGCGTGATTTCTCAAACGCTAGAGGAGCATTTGAGTCCTTCCTAGAAGGACTTTGCTGTGTTTATAATGCACACGGCCTTGATCCGAATAGAGCTGTTCAGCATCAGCACCAGTGACCGAAATCAGGCCAGAATCCTGCAAAGTGAAGGTTCACGTCTTAGAAACTCCTGAGTCCTATCACACCTTTGTTTTTCCCCTTTTAATTCTGAAGGTGAGGACATGAGGGGTGCTCGTTCTCATACTCATGATGTCACTGACACTGTTCACCAAGGCTGTGGGCAAATCATTCCTACTGTGCCTCTGCTCTGATGGCACAGCCCAGCCCGTGGAGCTCATTTCTCTGGTAGAAATACAGGCGTGCAACCAGGTATTACATGTGAGGTCATTGAATCTTTTTGGTTGGAAAGATCATCGAGTCCAACTGTTAACCCAGCACTGCCAACAGCAGAGGTGGAAGATACATGCTCGTGTTTCCACGTTCTCTTCCAAGAGACCACGCTAGCTCAATGTCCTTTAGATCAGTGATGCAAAGACTTTGATAAGAGGTTTTTCATTCCAAAGTTAGGAAGAGGTTAAATGGAAATAGCAAAATGTAGGCGAGTTTTGCTGCTCTTTATAAATTGCCTGTACTTTGGGGAAAGTTATCATTTAGGGTTGGGTTTTCTTTTTCCCCTCCATCCTTTCCTGTCCCTGTAAACATTCAGAGTATCCTAAACAACCAGAAAGACCAGCAAGGATTTTTTCTTTTCTTTAATAAGGGTTTTTTGAGCTATTTAAGCATTTACTCCTGTCTTTTGAATAAATGGACTTTCTTGGCAAATTAAATTCTTCCATGAAAGAGCCTGGAAAATGTATTCCATGGTGATTTATTTATCACCAAGTACAGCTACTCACATAGCAATCTGTCTTAAAAGCAACTGGAAGATTTAAAACCTACTTTAAAAATTAACTCCAGACTATGGTGCTGGATGGCAGGCAGGAAATCTACCGGCTCAGCTGCTTAGAAAATGTCTCGGCCATGAGGGCTGGAGAAAGATGAGTGTGAGCAAGGACAAAACAACAAAATGGGGAACTTTTTCACCTTGGTAACTTGTGATATTCACTGTGACAAAGCAGGGAAATTTTGCAGCGTTAGTGGTATGTTTCTAACCAAATACCGTTTTTTTTTACGTCCGGTTTTTCTCAGAGTGCTTGTCAGCCATGCTGTAAGTTCTAGGATGAGGTACGGTGAGATCCTGTTTGTGTAAATGCACGAGAGGACTCTGCTTTGTTCTGCCAATGATTGCTGAAGGTCGCTCACCGAGCACATGCGCTTTTGCCTCACTCTGTGCATATGAACTATGATTTGGTGCAGGCAGTACATGCAGTAACTAGAAACTCCACAGTCGTGATGGAATTTTTATTTTTTCTTTTTTAATAGTGCCTGGAACAAGTGGTTCGTAGGATCTGTGGTGTGCTGAGTAGGAATGGGGACACGTTTCTGAAGAATCCCAAGTGGCAGGAACCCCCAGTGTTTGTGATCAAGGTGCCTCTACCCATAAATGAGTCATCTGGTAAGATGGTGCTTCTTTTGTTACCCACGTGAAATTAAAAAAAAAGACCTCTGCAGGATCAAAGAGACTTGAGAATTCCCATTTTTATTAGCTCCAAGTTTCTTCCTGTTGTCCCTTTGCACCTTGAGTTCGGGACAGTTTACTCCTTTTTTTCCTGGCAGCCTGCTCCACAGGACTTCCAGGGCAGCAGAACGAGCCCAAAAGATGTGGCTGGTTCTGCACATCAAGACTTTCCAGCATACGGCAGATTTTATTTCCATCACTTTCAGTTAAGGTCTTTGACACAAGCCAGGAAGAAAGATTGATCTTCAGCAGCAGCAGGCTAGAACATTTTATACCGACTGGAATCGTTAAAAGAAGGACAGAGTGCCAGCCTGAGCAGCTCAAGTGGCTTACACCCTTACACCCTCTTGCCAGTCTTAAGACTACCTTTAAAATAATAATCTGATCCTTCTTGTGCTGCCCATTAAAATAATAATCCGATCCTTCTTACGCTGCCCGTGAAACTTCAACTTTTCAGTGTGGTACAGAGCCCTCCCTCTGGTATTGGGGTTGGTTTCCGTGTCCCGTTTCCCTCCTGCCCGTTTAAAAATGCACTTCGGGAGTATCCTGTGATACTGTGATTTGGTGAAACCGCTGTTGAATCTTGCTAAAACAGCCATCTACAGATGCGGGGAAATGCCAGTATTCCTGTAAACCAGCGCTTAGACATGGTTCTGCACTAGCAAAGCCTTGTGCATATGCCCCAGCTCTTCGTGGGACTGAATACGTGGGAGAAGGGGATGACACTGCTATGAAGATGAGGAAATAGCAAAGGAAGCACCTCTGTATGTGCAGTAAGATGTAAAGCTCCTGTACGGTCAGACTGAACGTCACATCAGCCCAGCGTCTTGTTCAGGACAGCGGCTGAATGTGGCCACTTAGGGGAGAGAAGGAGCAAGGTTTGCTGGTGTAAAACTTCCCCCGTTGGTTTTTATAACCAATTCCAGAGGCTTCCTGGGGCAGAAGTGGTTTCTAGACCAGTTTAGTAACCCTTCAATGGACTTCCTGGGCTTGTTCAGCGTGGAGAAGAGGTGGCACCAGGGTGACCTTCTTGCGGCCTTTCAGTATCTGAAGGGGGCCTACAGGAAAGCTGGGGAAGGACTTTTTACAGGATGAGGGGTAATGCTTTGAAACTGGAAGAAGGTAGATTTTGATTAGAAATTAGGAGGAAATTCTTCACTCTGAGACTGCTGAGACACTGGCACAGGTTGCCCAGGGAGGCTGTGGATGCTCCATCCCTGGAGGCGTTCAAGGCCAGGTTGGACGGGACTTTGAGCAACCTGGTCTAGTGGGAGGTTTCCCACTAGTTCCCGGGGTGCAACTAGGTATCTTTGGGGTCACTTCCAACCCAAACCATTCTATGATTCTTTACGAAGTAAAATCTCAGCACGCACAGCACTGGCAAGGACTTCCACCTACCTGGGCATGTGAAGAACCACCCCCTTTTGTGACTCTTGCGTCTTGCTCCTGCTGGCTTCAGCTGATGGTCCCTTTGTATCTAAAGGAGCATGAGCTCGTACTGATCTTTATCTGCTGTGTCCACATTGCTTCATTCTTAGCTGTCTCCTACTACGCTCCTGCTGAAGAGTCCCAGCTTGCTGAGCATGTTTCTTTGCATGGAAGCCCATCTAGGGCTTCTTTGGTCGTCTTTATTCACCTTCTCTAAACCTTTTCTGCACTAATTGCTCTTACAATAAAGGAACCACAACCACATACCTGCATTATAAAGTTGCAGGCTTCCGCTGGGCCTAATGTTTTCAGTTCCTTTCCTAACAGGTACTAGCGCTTGATTTCTCATTTTGACTGCTCCTCAACGCTGAACCAACGCTTCTGTGCTACTTACCATAACCCTGAGATCCCAAAGTGAGTGGTAGAGATTGGTTCAGGTCCTGAGACATAGGAAACCATTTCCCTCATACACTTTTCTGCCTATCTAAATTGAATTTTGTCTTTTTATTTTCAATTGACTTGGTCACACAAGATCTCTTTGCAGTTTACAAGGTCATGTAGGGATAGGATGAGGAGCAATGGTTTTAAACTAGAGAAGAGTAGATTTAGATTGGGCATTAGGAAGAAGCTCTTTACTATGAGGGTGGTGGGACACTGGAACAGGTTGCCCAGAGAGGTGGTGGAGGCCCCATCCCTGGAGATGTTCAAGGCGGGGCTTGATGGGGCTCTGAGCAACCTGACCTAGTTGCAGGGGGTTGGACTAGATGACCTTGGAAGATCCCTTCTAACCCGAACCATGCTGTGATTCTATGAGTCTGGAGTTGGCCTCATTTTTACCTGTAAAGTTGGGTTTCCCAACAGTACTGTAACCAGGTTCTGCAAGACTGTTTTTTAGGGTGTTGTCTGCGCAAAAATTCACAATAAACCAGTTTGGTTTTTTTTTCCTGTGGCTGCCTCATCCCTTTGCATTTTTGTTTCTTCTTTCCCACTAAGTCTTACCACCAACCTGAGATCCACCACTGCTGGCCAGGCTTTTCCACAGTGTGTCTCCAAGCAGTGGCAGGTTTTTTCTGGCCTTATGATGCAAATTCTCGTCCTTGGCAAGTTGTGGCTGAAACACGTAAACCTTTCTGTACTGGCATCTTAGCTCCCTTCCACAAAATGCAGAAAAATGTGCAGCAGAGAGGAGGGTGGGGGGGAAAAAGGGCCAGCTCTTGCAGCACGTCCTTGCGCGCCCGTTATCTGTGCGGCGCAGGGACTCGGTACTACTCTCATAAAGCTTTACTTTCCTTCTGCAGTTGGTCTGAAGGCATCTTTGATACCGTTCAGTCAAACCAGTAACCAGATCCTTCCGAAGTGGCAGCCAAAGAGGTAAGAAGTCACCTCACCTTTCCTTCAAGATTTTTCTCACGTTTGCTGTTTCTTGGGAGAGACACACTGATGCATTTTTGAGCTTGCTGAAGGAAAAATAAACCAAAACTACAAAAAAAAACCCCAAAGCTACAAGGGACAGGTTTCCTTAGAGCAGCACTGAGTGCCAGCCACCCGCTCCCCTGCTGAAGTACATTCTTTGTTGCCGTGTGGAAGATGTATGGAACTGGTGACACGACTGCACCGCGGCGCTCTAAGCCCCTTGACAAACATCACCCACAAACGCAAGTGGATCACAAGGGTTTTGTCACTACACACGCCTCACAATTACCTCCTGCGGGTACGGCGGCCACACCGCGCTGCTCGCCACAGCCCGTGACCATCTAGGTAAGGCTCAAACGCCTTCGGTTTGTGTTGGACGTTGCTGCTGTGGGTCTAGAGTTCAACGCAGCTGCAAACCTCCCGCCCAGACCAGCTGGGGAACACCACTTGACCTCAGCCCTGATAATTACTGCGCCCTGTTCAGTACGTAGCAAAAATTCCAGTCATATTTTATAGTGCCGTGAAAGGTTTAGAGCACACGTCCTAAAAATGGCACTCACTCAACTTTTCTGATCTTTAGATCCCCTCAGCCACTCCAGCGATCACCAGCGTTGTGCTCCAGTTTGGCTTTAGGAGTACAAACAGCATCTTCAGCAGCCCACGCCAGTTTTAAACACTTTTTTTTTTCGCAACGACTCTGGACTCCCTCCACACTCTAAAGTCACTGTGCAATTGTGATGCAGAAAAGTACTGATCTGCTGCAGGCCATCAGGAGAAAAATTCATGAGCAGCATCACTTTATTAGAAATAATTCATGCTAAAAACAGGTACAAAAAATTCAACAGAGAGGGAGAAGAAAGATTGGGTGCAATATTAAGACCAACATGTGAATCAAGGAGGGAAGGATCATACGAAAAAAAAGGCAATGAGGAATAGAAACGCAGCATTGAAGGCGGGAGAACGGGGCAGACGAGAGTTACAATACATCCTGCTTCAGTATTTCTTATCCACGTACTTCCTCCAAATACTGGAACAGTAATGGAAGGCAAAAAAAAACACCACGTAATCTGACTAAAGAAATGAGAGAAAAGGAACACAAAATTAGGGAAAAGTGAGAGCTGGTAATTAGGGAAGGAATAATCTCGATTACAGTTACCCAACAAACGCCACACTTGGAAAAGCTGCTGTCAACATAGATAGACAACACCCTTATGGGAGCTCTATGGAAATGACTTGGTTTTCCTGGTCCGTGTCACCTCTTCCACCGACAGCGCTGCCGAGGTCACCCTTGGAGACGCTGCACACACACGACAAAGCAGCAGATCCGACACGGGAGTACAACAGGAGGTGGTTACTCCCACGGAATTACCAAAGCCATGATCAGGAGGCCACTTAATACGGGACAAAGCATCACTGGGCCCTAAGCACGTAATTCCGGTTAGGCAGGAGCTCTGTGCAGCTACAGCTTTTACCCTCCAAAAAGCCGAGAGCCTCCCTGTGCGGTGCTCCTACAGAGAACACAGTCTGATGTGACAGAAGCCGTGAGGGAGACAACCCAGAAAACGGATCCACCAGAGAATCTTAATTCCTATTTCCACTTGATCATCTCATGAGGGGTGGCAGTTTGAAAGAGGGCCCCCAAGGACTTTATCATCTAAATTTTGAGTTTAAAAGTTGGTTTGTTTTTTTTTTTCCCCTGTCCCCGCTTAGAAGTTACCAAACCAGCAACTGAACTACAGCTTGAGTGTGTGCAGTTTGGAGCTTTCTGTGTTGTGGAGGCGTCTCAATTCTGATGCAACAGCAGAAGAGAGTGTGTAACGCAGGGGTTGCATAGATAGTTTGTCCCTTCCCCAGCCCAAAGAAGTCACAGCTTAGGATCAGGAAGAAAAGAAAAAAAAAAAGAAACAAAAAGCTATCCCCTTTAGAGAGGCTTCCCCTACACCCTCAGGTACGGGCAAGGTGAGAAGCACAAGATACACAATACGTGTGATGGCTATTTCACAACGCTTCCTTGTCTTACATTTATTATAGGCCCAGTGAAAAATATTGAAAATTCACTAACATGTACACTTCTGCAGCTTTGTCTGGGTTGCTGCTGTTCTGGAGTGGTTAAGTGCTTTTCCTGTTAAAAAAAAAAAAGTTTTACTTCTTTTTACATTATTGCTGGTTTTTTTTTTTTTTTTTTTTTTTACAATGCGTTTAAAAACCATTTGTGAAATCCACCCAGGGACAAAGATGCAGTTTCCCCAGACAAGCTGAAAGCGTAAAAGCATGTTCTGAAGAGGCCTCTTCTAGATGAGCTATTTAATGAGAAGAATTAAAAAAAAAAAATAAAATCTTATCACTTCTGTTCCCAGTACAGATGAATTGACTCCATTTCCAGAAGGCAAATGCTTTCAATAAATATCAGAATAACTTCCGAGATGCTGAAGCTCGAGACGCAAGGAGCAGCTCTGTGCCATCTCTCCCGGAGTCCGATGCTGCCCCTCGCTTCAGTCCAGCGAGATGATGTCGGGAGCACTGCCTCCGCCGCTGGTGATCACTCCCGCCTCGCTGCGGCCGGAGGAGCTAACGTGCGTGCTGCTCTCGTGGTGACTGGTCGAGGTGATGATGCTGCCAGGCGTGCTGCTTGTTAAGGTTGAGGTGAGACTATCCAAAAACATAGGAGGACAGTACTGCTTGAAACAAACAACGAAGAATGAAGAGACTAACTGCACAAGGGAAATGTATGCTCTGAAGATACATCTTCCCTACGACAAGCACAGAACACGTTACTGGCAGAACGTTGTCACATGCACGGCAAGAACCGGGAGTTCTGCGAACCAGCAAGCGGAGATGGTAGCCACGAGCCCCTCTCCCTCATCCCCTTGGTTTTGTTCCGTTTTTTCGAATTAACAGGTTAGCTTCAGCGTTTACTAGTGCATTAAGGACACACTATCGTGTCTGATGACCACCAAAAAACCCCAACCCATAGCATTTAGGGTTATCAGGCGTTGGAACAGGTTGCCCAGGGCAGTGGTGGAGTGCCCATCCCTGAAAGGATTTTTAAAAGACATACAGACGTAGTGCTGAGGGATGTGGTTTAGTCGAGGACTTGTCAGTGTGAGGTTAATGACTGGGCTCGATGATCTTAAAGGTCTTTTCCAAGCCAGGCGATTCTGTGATCTGGAGAATGTCCACCGCCCACAGCTACTGGGCACAACTGCGTTATTTTGGGCACCTTTCATCACAAAAGGTAGCAGAATGCTTTTCCCTACTTGGGCAGAGGTCAGAATAATTTCATCGCCTCAATAATGGCAGCAGCTGAACTGATCAGCTTGTTCACAGTCTACACCCGCAATGACACGCACAGGTCTCTAAACATTTTAGCAGCAGTAAATGAGCCCTGATCAAGAACAATGACTAAGCCTGTTTGAATTTCCTGAAGGGGAAGACAAGCCTGCTCAAAGCAGAGCTGAACATTCCGAGCGTTTGGAAGCAGAACAGGGTTGCCAGGTGTCCAAGAGGACAAGGTACAACATATCCCCACGCACACGTGCACACAACACCCGTTGTTCAACACACCTTGCTTTCTCTTACCCTGTGGACTCCAATCGTGAGCATACGTTTGGAACTGAGCCTGAACTGTCTGAACTGTCCAAAGTGGACACTTCATAGCAGCCATACCTGCTTCCCGTCTCCCACATCAACCAACTTCTGCTACTCCCACTTTTGGCAGTTCGGATCTCAAGGTCAGGCACAGAGTATATTGCAAGACGCAGTAAGTGGAAAGAAAAGGAGGGAGTTGATGCTTTGTTTTTTAAGGCACCAGAAAGTCCACTCTACAGTAGAGTCCTACTACTGTTGTCATCTAGTGCAAGAGCGATGCATCAGAGGGTCTGCTTCAGATCCTCTTGTCTTGGTTAGGGAGGTGACACTCCCCCAGCCATCAAGGCTGCAGCCTGTCTGTGTAAGAATCTAGTTACAGTAAGAATCGTTCTCCCTAACTGTGTAAAGGTTAAGTTTCCAGGGAAGGAAAAGCACCACCTCGTTATTTTTGACCTATCAAATTAATGAAGGCCCTTTCCTTAAAATTTAATCTCCTAATATCAAACCCAACAGAAACAGCAGTCAGTGACGTGTACTGACAGAGCTAACTCTGGCCTACACAGACATGGTGTGAAGCAAGAGCATGACGTACACGATCGGTTTGTTCAGCTTTCTGCTGCGCATCTGATTTACAGAGGGAAACTATCACCACCTTCGTTACCATCCCTTTCTGAGAAAATGGGATTTTGCTGCTCTGTGGTCAGGTCTAAGCAAGTGGACTGCAAACACAGCATGGATGACGGCAGCAGCCCAAAGTTACGCCAGCAATACGTCACAAAAAAAAACAGACTCGGAAATTAAACCCCACAGCAGATCAGAAACATACCTGTGAATCAACTGGGATCAGCGAAAGGAAATCCAGACCTAGAAAGAAGAGAAGGGTAATGAATTGAAGCGTCTTTCTTTTATTCATGGACAACAAAACTTAAGGTTTGTGGTCGTAGGACAGATTTTTCCGACCATTACACAGTTTCTAAATGGAATATACCATGTGATACCACTCTCAACGACTACTTCAGGCAGCAGCAACACATGTTATCTAGTACAAGTGGCTCTTTTTAAGAATGAGAATGACATAATGATGTATTATTCACTGGATACTGCAGGGTGGTTCAATGTGGTTGCTTAGATGGAGGTTGCCGTTTGGAGCTGTTGGTTCACAATGCAAGTTTCACTGCATATTGTACCTGACTTGGCCAAACTGGGACATGAAGAGTGTCATCACATTAAAGATGCTGGAATGAAGTAAAGTCACAACATGCACAAGTCCAAAAACAAGCAGCAGGTCTCTTCCTCCACCCATGGGCAGCCAATAAGGAAACATTGCTAATATCATCCCCGTTTTGTGTCTAGACAAATGAAAGGAATGAAGAAGAGGAGACTACAAGTAGTTCAAGGATAGCCTCGAAGAGCAGTGACAACGAGCGTCCGTCTTATACACCGTTAGCGTGTAAGCGTTTAAGGCAAGACGTTTAAAATTACGAAACCAATGAGAAATCACAGCCTTTTTTTGTTTTGCTTCTAAATATTGGCCTTGTGTTTGCTATGTCAACAGAAAGAAATGGTGAACTTACTCCCTCCCTCTCCCCTCACCTCCAGCTCTGTTCTGGCATCTCCCCTTCTCCATCAGAGAAGAATTTTGAAGGAGATTTAAGCCCAGCAGAATCGACGGCTGATTTTGTCCTTGCACGGTCTAGAACTTCAGTTGATAGAGACGGACAACAGTTCTAGGCTTCCGTTCTCTCAGTTCACTCTCCTATCCAATTTGGGAAGCCAACTGAGTTCTTAACAAGGGAGAAGTGGAGGGAGGGAGCAGTAAGGGAACCGAAATGGAGAGAGAAACAGGGGGAGTGACAACCATCCCATTGCCAAACTGGTGCTGAAAGAAGAGGAAAAAACCCAGAGATGTTGCAGGGGAGAAATGGAGACAGGCAATGGAGCAGGGAGAGGGAAGTACAGGAGGCCCACGTGACACCTGTCACCACAAGTCACCATTTCCTGGGCTCTGGGTTCATTACGGCCGGCATAGAGAACCCCCAGAGTCCCTACATACAGTGTTCTTTTCAAGGAGCCAGGATAGAAAACAATCAGTATCCCCACCTTTTGTCTGATATTTAGCAGCAGTGTTGAAGGATACATCATAGGCATTTAGGGTATGTCTAGGTAAAGAAAGTCAATAGAGGTCAGCTTACATATTGTAGCTCACCTTAACCTTTTTCATACAGTCTAGACAGAGCACCACTAGAATCACCTACAGAACATCTCTACATCTCGGGCTGGGATGAGTCAGAGCCATCACACGTGGCCGCTACTCTCCCTCACGTCTACAACCCCTAACAACCGGATGTTTACACAAAATCTAACCGAATACAGCAAGAAGTCTTTCTGGTTGCCGTTCCAAAGTGACAATTTCTACCCCAGAAGCAATATTTTTCACATCCCTGTTGCGAAGCGCAATCTGAAACTGGAAAGACAGCCTGTACTGGACTTGTCTAGACATCACATCAGTGCAATACTGCATAGAGTCTTGTTCCATTAAAGAAGTAAAAAAAAAAAGATTGATCAATTCTCCAATTTTTACCCACCCCACACATTAATAACGCTGTCAGAATACAAGTGAAAAACAGCCACCACCTACCTGGCAAGTCCGATGAGATACCGGATATTGGTGGATGATGGAATGGTACTGGGTAGTCTGTTAACGAAGGAGAAAGAGCAGCAGCTTCGACCGTTGTCACGCTGGGCACTCTGACAGTAGATGGCTGATACATGAGAACCCTGTTGTAAACGGCATGGGAAGTTACAAACAACCGGGCCGTTAGTTACAGCAGAGAGACCACGCGCCGCCGTGCGCTCTCAATGTCACCGTGTCACAACACAACCATGGCGTGGCTACTCACTACGCGGCGTTCCACTCTAATTTCCTCTTTCATAACATTCTTCACAATAACATGACCCTATCTTGGCTCTCAGCAGCAGCTGTCACATAAGAGCAAGTTGGCGTGACAACAAAGCTGGAGTCATTTGTAGCAGTCTACCGCTCAGAAATGGACATCTGTACCTGTGGAGCACCCTGCGAGGATGTACAGGTAGCCAGAGCCACCAGAAGAGCCCTCACTTCAGTTCCTCTGTGCTAACCCATCACGCCAAGGGTACAAGTGACCATTACTCAGCCCCTGGAGCAGGAGTGACACGTGGGAGTTCACTGTCAAACCCCTCTTTACCCGCAGCCTGAGCCCAAGCGAACTTCAGCTCTCAAGGAGCATGCTACCAGTTAAAACCCCTCTGCATCCCCACCGTTTGCCCCGTTACTTCACAGCACCGTTCAGGACGACACCACAGGTGTTCAAGCACCAGCCACGTGCACAAAATATTTCATGAACTCCAGTTTGGACTCCACATCACTCACTCACGTCTTCCTCCCCAGACTGCGACATTCCTGCATCTATGCTGCTTCTGATGGCGGAAGCTTGGATTTCAGACCCTCCCTTCTCAAGCACCAGTTCTACTTCAGCCTCTGCCTGGAGAAAGACACCCCACAGTTTTGCCAGAACTAGCCATCAGGCAATGTGGTTTTTTGCACGAGATAAGCTACTCCCCAAAAGCCTGGCTTTGAGTGGGATTTAAAGAACAAAAAAAAAGCCATTTCCATACCCAAACAGTAAAGAAAATGTGTCGGTCGCAGACAGACAAGCTAACTCAGTCCTTCTACAGCTAGGATTGCAGGTAGCCATCTCAAACACAGGAGCATGGAAGGAAGCCTTGGTGCCTTCTGAAACTTCATTAATAGACCTATTTGTAGCTATTCCTTCCTTGTAAACAGTCTCTTGCAGAAGGACTCCTCTACAATCCCCACAAAAAGCAACAGCACTGCAGCGTGACTACGGGAAGTTGTTGACGATGGCCAACTATTTGCTCACCAAAGACCACACATTCCTGTGAGCTGGAGAGGCTGTACACCTGCTCATTACTTCCAGAGCTGCTAAAACAGGAGGTGGTTGGGTTTATTACTATTACTTTAGCACAAGACATAAGCCACTACACTGAGACACAGACACACACCTGGCGCACACAGAAACACTAATAAGCCGGTACTACAAGCCAACACTTGGACTCACCTCGTGGAGCAGTGACTGCTGGTGAGCCTAACCAGTGCTCTCTGCCTAAGGGCTCCCCTTGCTCTGCACCCTGCAGGCCAAGAGCAAGAGCTTTCTGGAAGCCACAAACAGTTACTGCAGCCGAGTTGCACAGACTGGGACAGATGGAAGGCGGCACAACAGTAACAAAGCTCGTTAAGCCCTCTGCTGAAGTCTGGTACGACTACAAAGATGGAGCAGGTGACAGAGGACTTGGGAAGTCCTTGGCTGTGCTAACCAAAGTACAGGACTGACTGCAAACCACGGCCAAGGACAGTGTCCAAGACGTTCCATAGTTTAACCCAGAGACAGAGGAAAAGCTTGTCTTGATTCAAAACAAAGCACCTCGCTTCCAAGACTGACAGGATGGGTGAACACAACACAGCCTAGCTTCCTGGGCACCAGAGCAGGTTAGATAAAGGGTCTAACAGAGAGAGAAGAGCCTTCAAGATGACACTAACTTTGCAAGAACACAAAGCTCCTCCACTTGGCATAATCTGCTTTCTCACAAGAGTCCTGTCCATTAGCTTAATCGGCCTCCTTTCCTATGAAGGAATCACAGAATCGTTATGGTTGGAAAGGACCTCCAGGGTCATCAAGTCCAACCTTTCTCCTAGCATCTCTCTAACCACTACACCAAATCCTCTCTAACCACTACACCATATCCTCAAGCATTGCATCTATTCGTTCTTTAAACACCTCCAGGGATGGTGACTCCACCACCTCCCGGGGCAGTCTGTTCCAGTGCCTAACTACCCTCTCACATCCCTGCAAACACAGCAACAGCACAAGTCTTTTGTGAGATGTAGAACTATTTAATTGTGTTTCGCCTGTACAAAGGTACCGTATCAATACAACCTTCTGCAAGGAGACGCCTAGAAGTTCTCCTCTGGAAGCGTGGAACTGGATCCCGAAGAGACCTTACAAGTCTGTTTGTCTACGTGTCAGTTTATGTGAGACATTACAGAATGACAAGTAACTTTAAAATTGACAAACCCTTTGTTGGGGCTTCCTTGTGTTTCAGACATAAATATGCACTTCCTTTTGGTGGGAGCATCTTCCTCTTCATCAGAAGAGCTTTCTAGTGTCAAGTCAATAATGTCAATTTTCTTCTTGTTTACCTCGTTGGCCACCATCACAGAGCAGGGTTTGCTAACAACACTGGAACCTAAACAAGAGAATAAAATACCATTCTGCAATAGAACCAGGAACTCAAACCCTTTTTTAGCTCATCTTCCTGGACACTACAGAGAACGTGATGGCCCAGGAACTGTTTTATGAGTATTCTCTGTCACGTGGAGTATATTAAAGCACAAGGTTTAATTTTCAGGTCCGTTTAAGGGCTTGAAGCAAAAGCAACCTTCCATTTTCTTAACTGCAGTTATGAAGAGCAAAGACAAAGCCCACTTTTAGAGATACAGCCCATTTTTAGTTTAAATGGCACGAGGATTACAAGTATTAAGCCCTCCATAAAACAAACATCAACATCCATACATATTATCCAAGCCACAACCAAATCTCCAAGACTTTCTGTTGGTTTGCCAGCAGTACCCACATGTACATACTTTCTATTTTGGTGCATTGTGGGCTTGAGACTTTCACAGCTTCTTTCTTTGGCCTCATGGGACACCAGGACCCGTCTTCTTGGAATTTTATCTCATCCACATCTGAACATTCATTAAGGATTTCCATAAAAAGCCTGAAAAATAAAGTTGAGTGGTTTCATTTTTTATTCCAAATGGTATTTTTTAATTGAAGTGAAAAGGAGACACAACTGAAAAGCTAATTATGATCACCTCCGACACATTGCATCTCCTCTCTCCCTACTTTGTCTTACCAGAAAGCCTGTCCCTACAGCCTTTGCAGATATCCAGGTCCTGAAATATAGAAGAGCATCCCAACCTACCCATATTTCACTCCAGATTTCCGTACAGAAGCAGAAGTCATCCTCCTTTGAATCAAGTTTGACACTTGTTTACAAGTTAAAGTTAAATTTAAAAGTTAACAGCTTCAGAGATAGAGTCACGTAAAATCATAGAATCACAGAAT
>VZZY01015238.1:174049-234482 GCA_013400335.1 Eurystomus gularis | reverse complement strand
CCCGGGGCGGGGGCGAGGCAACCTGAGGAGGCCGCGCCGCGCCTGGAAGCGCGGGCCTCAGGGATGACTGGAGCCCGGCAGAGGAGCTGCGGCGGGGCGACGGTAACAAACCTGCGCAGCCGCGGAGCAGAGAACTGGTAAACGCGGGGTGACCTCCCGGGGGCGGCGGGAACGCGCTGGGCCCTGGCTGAGCCCTGGCCCGCGGCTCTCGCCTCGCCGTCGTTTGCACCCGTGCATTAGCACCCCGCTGCAGAAACAGGGCGTTTTTTAATACATCGGGTGATAATTCGGTGTCTTCACAGGACCCTGGTCAGGAAACTGTCAAATCGGAAAAACAAATTTCCAGTATATCCTATTATATTTCACCCAGCTGCCCCCCGAAGACATATAATGCTATGTATAACTGGCAAATTGTTTTCCAGGAGGTTCTCATTTAAAAGCACCCATAGTTGCCTATGTGGTCACCCCGGGCAGTTCACACAGCTGCTTAGGCTTCGCTTTTGTTCAGCACTGCAGCTCTTCTCCTTTTCTGAAACTTTATCCAACAGTAGTTTCATGTTTTCTTGCAGCTCATCCATGAAAATTCCAAAAGGTATCACATCTACTATTGATCTTTCCTGAATTCCACCAGAAATCCTACTATTCAAGGATGAGAGACAGTATTTCTAGGATCTGTTTTAAACTGGGTTTCACTGGCGAGTAGTTGACAAGTTAGTATTTGCCATTTGTTATTATGTTGCTTTTTTTTTATTTTAACAAAATGTCACATAGTTGTATTTCTGCATGTTCAACCCTATCAGGGCATGTTTTCATCAAAGAATTAAGTTTGTTTGGTAAGGTTTATTTCAAAAAAAATAAAATTCTTTTTGCTAACTCTTGTGTTTTCATTTGCCCTCCGATTTTTTAAACTGTATCTTCTAGTTTCTCCTTTGTTTTTCTTCGGAGTGATGTCACACTAACTAAACTGGAGGCAGTCACGGTGGATGTCTTGCTGCCACTTCAGAGTACTGGCACACAGGTTAAAGGAGAGGCAAAAGCAGTAGCTGCTGGTGCAAAGGCTGGTGGATTCTTCCATTTCAGATTAAGTAACTAGGTGTTTTTGCATTCCAGACAAAAGTGTAATGTAGAAATGCCCAATATTATACTAAATGTAATGTACCAGTCTAGACACAGCAGCAGATAGTTCGTCCAGCTTCCAAGAAGCTGTCAGTAGCATAGGCATACCCTGCAAAACAGTAGCAAGGGTTGTTTGTACATATGTTTAGAAAAAGCAATATATAATAAAATAGATCAATAGATAACATTTCTTTTTGGCCTCAGCTAAAAGAGACCCCATCCTTTTTCACATTGTTTCATGACCCCTTCCCATGCGTGATCCAGGGTGCCCTCCACCCACAGGACTGCCCTACAAAGAAGGGCCCTCCCTTTGCCACCTTCCTCCATACAAAGCTGAGGGGCCTTCAGCTCAGTCACACACAGGAGCATGGACTCCCCTTCTGTCCTAGCATGGTTTTCTGCCTCTTACCTAATTCTGGGAATACCTATACTACTGTGTCAAGCAATACTGTTAAAAAGAGACATGTTAATAAAACTCTTGATTTCTAAAATCGGCTGCTAGTCTTATGCAAACAGTCTTGAAATAGTTCTCACTTCTTGTGTGAGTTGGCTTTAAATAATGGTGTTCTTTCTCCAGCTTAATTCACAGATAATGAAAGAACTCCTTTACATGGCAGGCTGAAAACACAAGGCCTGTAAAAGGGAGACAGAGACATTCATGTTAATTTAAAAAATTCAAAGCATTAGCTTACTGAAGTGCTAACGGTGTTATGCAGTGATACATTTGAATCAGTGCTTTAAGATACTTTTTTCTTATGAAACATAATTTCACATTTAACTGTGTATTTGTGAAGTGAAACTGGAGGTCTGAGTGCCCCAGTGTATTCTGAAAATACAAATTTAGTACCAATTTCGTCTGACTGGAATTTTCTTGTCTTTCTACAGCCTGCGCTATACATGCTGAGTTCCTGTATGGTGTCTTACATTCCCTTCCTTCTTTGTCATTCAGTTAAAGGAAATACTCTATTTTGTAAAGACTGAGGAGCAGATACTGAGGGTTAAATGCATCCTGATTACCAACTGCTTTCTGTGTGCCTGTGCTTTAAATAAGTAAGCCCTGATTTTCAAAAGACTATTTGCTGCTCAGGTGAAGTAAGGCTGTTTTTCTAGAGCTAGGTGGTCAAGTGCTGAGAATGAGAGGATCCTTTGGAAAATTTGGGACTAAATGATTTGCTCATCTCCGCGTAGCCAAATTTCTATTTGCTTGTTTCTCTCCTCCCCCCTCCAATACTCCTGCCCATGCAGTTAGAGAATAGAAGCTAAAACAAATCTTTGATTTTTGTGAAGTAAAATTGTTACCTCTAATACACGAAGGATTCCATGCATGAAAGTCGTATTGCAGGAGTGAAAAATACAGAAATAAATGAGCAGTTGTATAGATTTAGAGATTTACAACACATGTGCAAGAAATGATTGTTAAGCATTAAAAAACAGATGCACACAAGGCCAGGAGATCCAGTCAAAAATTACTGTCATGAACATTTTAAATCATAGTTTGAAAAATACTTTGAAATCTTAAATGAGCTTTGGGAACCAGCTTTTTCTTCATCATGTCTCACTTTGAATTCCACCCCAAAAAACAAGAATGTACAGTAAAAGGAAAACACACTTCGACAACCATATGATTTTACCTTCTAATGCACCATAATATCACTGCCATGATAATTCATAACTCTTGGAGTATAATCTGACAGGACACTAAAGAAGTTATTGCTTTCCTGTCCACGGGGACAAATCTGTTTATAAATTTGAACTCAATATGTCTGCATTCAGTGGGAAAAAATCCAAAGCACTAAAAATCTTTGCATGAATGATGAAGTTTGAAGTCACGATGAGGTGATTTGTGCTGTCTCTTACTGCTTTGTGTCTTGACACACAGTAGCAAATACTCAATAAAAAATGCACACATCTTCATCTCCATCCTTTAAATGGGCATTTGAAATCCTACTCTGAAAACAATTTTCAGAACATTCTGGCAGGAAATATTTGTACACTTAAGAGTTATGTAACGCCAGCCTCCAGAATTAAATAAGACTTGCTACATTTCTTAGTGTTGTCCCATGACAGACTTCCCCTTCAAAGGGACGACTGGCAGCTCATCTTTGAATATGACTACGACTGGGGGGTATGCCCCAGTCTCAAATTCATTTGGATGTTCATTCCTTCCCAATGCTCTGCTGGGATTCAAGAGGTTCTTGTCTGCTCCACTCCAAAACTGAGTTTGCCATGCAGAAGCATCAGCTGGAAGCCCTCAGAGCTTGAAAAGAAGTGATGTACCTAGCACAGCAGGAGGCGGGAGTAGCAGAGAGAGGTTTAAACTGTCATCCCTCTTGAGATGGAAGGGTTTGGGGTTTTCCCTATGATCTTTCAGGATACCATATGGGAATCATCTCAGCAGCAATACTTTTGAGGAAGGGAAATTATGGACAACAGCAACTGAGCCTAGCTGCCTTTCAAGGTGCTAAATTAATGGACCTGAACGACAGTGACCTACCCTTACTGCTAGTAATGAGCTTCCTGGAAGTTGACATGAGGGCCAGGGGTTGTCAGCAACCACCAGCGTGACCTAATGTTAGAAGGATAGTGATTCTGGAGATCTAGAGATCCCATAAACAGGTGCCAACATACGGAAGCTTTTGGAGGGTGGTGGCTAGTGAAAAGAGGCTGTAAATTGACTGCAAATAAATAAAAACTGTTACTTACCAGAGTTTCTCGTGTGAAATCTCTTCACAGCTGGATGACATTTCTGTAGATAACGCATAAAGTGATAACTCCACAGACACTGTTCTTTCCCCAGGCAATGGATTTCTGAAGATGACAAACATGCCGTGAATGAGATACATATATCTCTCAGAGGCTTTATTAAGCATCAAACTAGCAGAGCTTGAGATGTATGTAAACATAAAAAAAAAAAAAGGGTGAGGGTTGTTATAAAAGCATCATATTGCAGCGTACTTAATCATTGTCTAGAAGAGCGGCTTTCTAAATACTTGAGAGTTGTAGGATAGATCCCCCTGGTCAGGACAGATAACAGTGATCTGACTTGGAACTCTGCCAATACAAACCCTAGCATTAGCAATAATGTTGAACTCTACCTGGAAAACATGTTTGGCATTTTCAGAGCTTTAGGAAGCATGACAGGTTCTTTGCATTTAATTCAAAGCTCTGACAGAAGACTGCTCCCTATTAAAGGCTTCAGAAGAGTCTAAAAACCAACACAACCTTTTAATTATCAAAAAAAAAAAAAATCTAGTAAAGCCTTGATGCAGTGTGCAGAGCAAATGGTTTGAAATAGATGTCAAAAAATCCTAATTAAAAAGACGTGTTTCTAAAAAGTAGAGGAGAAACAAACATGTTTGGTAATGTCATAAAGCTTATAGTTATCTATGCAGCCCTCTACAATGAGGCACATTTGAGCCTGTGCCAACAAAGCACCATCCCAGAAGATGCCTGGGCCCTGAGTGCATTTCACCCCCTTCTCACAGTTCAGCTTCAGGATCAAAGAACATATGCTGGCTGGTTTTTTTTTCCTGGTTCAGAGGTAGCTGCTAAAGCTTCCTAAGAGAAGTCTTTTACCTGCGTAGAGTTCTGCTTTCCAGCTGTTTGCCACCAAAGGCCACTGCTCACATTAGCTATATAAAGCCTGGCTTGACACTTGGGTCTGGAAAATATTTGTAACCACTTTCTCCTCTATTTAATTTTTAACCAGAGCTTTTTTTGAACAAGGACTAAATAAAAATGAGTAAGGACTCTCACAGTCTGAGGGTTGAGCCTGTTTCCAGAGGGTCCTTTGAGAGCATTTCCAATTATTTCCCTTCAGCTGGGCTCCCGAGTTTAGCTATTAATCTTTCTTTATATATAAATCACTGTTGTGCACTAACCCTTTCTTGTTACTGCTCCTCCAATTTTTCTATACTTCCCTGGTAATTAAATTAATGCCATATTCTTCATGTCTTACAAGCATAATGAGCAGATGGAAATGCTAAGATTACATCTAAAACCAGCTTAAATGCAACTGTTCATCTTTTGTAACAACAAAATTAATGAATACAAAGATTAACTTCTCACTAATTTTCATTCTCAGAACAGCCTTTTTCCCCCTCAAACAGCCATTCCCCAGAGGTATTCTGTTGGAAAAACAACAGTTCCAAGGAGGATTTACAGAAGAGAAGGGTTGGGGTGGGAGCAGATGAGAGACAGAGCCCAGCGTTACAGGAAAGAACTTTACAGTCCTCCCAATGATCCCAACTGCTTCCAGGTCTGGAGAGATAATAACAGAATGTAAATCCTGTCTTTTGTTTTTGTGTAAGGCATTCTGATACAAAAGGCTTGTGAATAATGTGGAAACTGAGAAGAGTGGTGAGATCGTGTTGATTGATGGTGTCAAGCAGCAATGGGCGTAGAGGTGTTGTGCCAGTCCAACCATCATCATTTATGCTGCCATCAGTTGCCTGATCACACAGGCCAATGCTCAACTCAGCAACATCCCCTTGGAAGCCTTCTTTCAAACAATCCTGCCATACATTCCTGTGGGTCCAGCTCCTATGCTGCCCACTGTGGTATCAGCATCATCTGCTGGACACAACAGACAGAGATGGCTCCCTCATTAGCCCTTCACATGGAAGGACACCACCAAGAGAGCTCAGCAAGATACAACCAGCCCAAACAGAAGCCACCCACAAACTCATCAGCTCCTGGTTGATATAACCCTGGCCTCACCCACCACCCCAACCACAACCACCTGGGAGATGGTGGGGCCACAAAGACACAGGTGGGCCAGGTTCTGCCTCTAGAATCTGAGGCCAGTGGAGGAAACAAAACAGTTTATCCATAGGTCAACTTTAATTTGGGGCCCATGCCTCAGGCCCCAGCACTTCAAGAGGTCAGGAAGATTTTAAATCCACTGGGATCTAATGACACTATGCACTTTTCTCTATGACGAACTTCCATCCTAAATAAACCACCTGGAGAATGGAAGTTGTTCTGACATGGGTGACATGGCAGCTCTGAACTTAATAAGTAAGTTAAAATGCTCACATAACACTGTGCTGGGTCATGCATCTAGTATGGATCAGAATATACATATAGAAAATGAATGCATGATGACAGTCAAATTGCTCAAAGCCTGTGGCTTCTTTAACATAGGAGAGAGAGTAAACTAGAGAATAAGGCTCCCTTTGGGGTCCTCACACAGAGTGAAAATTAAGTTTTCCAGACCAAAACGCCAGAGACAGTATGGCCTGGTAGAAATGCACTGTGGGATTGATATAGTGCTGCAGCTAACACCCTTTGGCTTTGGAAATGTGTTAGACCTTTAGCGATCACTGCAGGCCAGGACTTTGTCATATCTGAGAAATAAAATGAGAGGATTATTTTCCAAAACTTAGATATTTCCCTCTTGATTGCATGTAGTGATTCCTTCATGACCTTGAAACCAGAACCTGTTTTCTTTACTGACAAACGATATCAACAGGTAGTGAGTGGAGTGCTCTGGTTTTGGTAGTGCTGTTTCCTAGTTTTAGGTTGGTGTAGTTTTTGCAATTAACTTTTTATTTCTTCTGAAGCGTAAAATTTGATGTGACGTATGGCAAATAGGCTGAGATAAAGTAGAAGGGTGAGTCTAATGTTGAGCCCCAATATTTGCAACTTAGCCAAGATTTCTCTCCTAAGTGACGGAAGAGTTTGCACTGGTGGCCACCGTGTGTAGGAGTCTCCTCTCAGCACCTCCAGTCATATGGCCCTTCTGACAGAGCACACAGAGCTGTGGGGATGAGGGCCAACACAGGCAAACCTGGGGGCTACCTCAAATTGTAAGCTGAAGAATTTTAGAAGATGTCAGATTATGGAGGAATGAGGGGAGATGTGAGCATTGAAAAGAAAAAGAGGTCCTGTCTTTCTGAGGATGCAGAAAGAAAAAGTAGAAAATCAATATAAAGCAAAGCAGAGGGATGCAAAAGGAATGAGGACTTTCCATAGCAGTTTTCCAAGGGAAAAGGCAACCCTTGAAATCTCTACTTTTAATAAGCAACACTGTTCCATCTAAGATTATTTAGAAATCAGCTCCTGGCTAGAGTTGTGACTAGTAATTATGAGCAGATTTCCTTTCACCTACAGCTTTCCAGGGAGAAAGACAAAACACTGACTGAATCCACTGGTAAATCCCACACCTTATGAAGCTAGAAATGAATAATTATTTCTTTTATTGTATTAGCACTACTCACACAGCATTCGTAACAACCCAAACAGTAATGACACACATATTCTATACAGTGAGATCTTTTAATCCAAAATTATTTTTTTAACAATAAGATGGTCACAGAAAAGCTGGTTTTAAGATGTAAAAGAGAGAAAACTATTTCTTGGCATGACATGTGGCAAAAGTTTTCTCACAAATAAAGGGATATTTTTACTCTTCCTGCTCCTTCGTGTATGAATCTGCTCATGTAATAGCTATTCAGAGAATAATACAACATTATTTATATTAATGTGATAAATTGTAAAATTTCAAAGGCTTCTCACACGTACACCTTTAATTTAAGAAAGCTGTTCCCACAAGACATACTTGCATGATAACACACTTGTATTTTTGGTTCCAACGAAGAATGGAGTTTGCAATGTTCTGACTTGTTTTGTTCACAGTGAGAGTACTTACAGGAGAGCCCCTGGATTTTTTAACACAGTATCAACAGACATTCGTACTCAGGCTGTGTTTTTATTACTAATGAAGGTATGGTCAGTAATTTCATCTACTGAATCTAATATTGAATTAATGAAAGATAACATGCATGCAACGGTACCAGATCATTCTTCCACAATATGTTTCAGAGTACAACTCAAATTTTACGTGTGTATTTTGAACTGTGCCAACATATTCTACTGCTACTAGGTTTGAAAGAGGGTGGTGTTTGTGAAAAAGGATTTTTCAGTGGTTGTAAGACCAGCCCAATGGGATTCAGAATGTTTACACTCCAAAATATTCTGGCCAGGACCAGACTAAGTTATTTCATCTTTCCTAGTTTCAATTTCCTTTTTAAATTATTTCCATTAAGACTTCGATATGTTGCTTTATTGTTTATATTGCTATTCTACTTCTTGATGAACCACACTTTTGTCTAGTTGCCATGGCATTAAATGCTGGAGCTGAGACTTCAGGCTGTGGTCAGATGGACCAGATGTCATCACAGCCCATTTCTTCCTCCTGCTCTGTCAGCCTCCACGCAGGTGAAAGCCAGATACCCAGTTGTCCAAGTGCTCATCTGCTCCTGCACGAAGTCATCCAGTTTAGCAGCTTGCAGCAGCAGTTTAAGCTGGGTTTCCAATGACATAGATGAAGTGGACTCATGCTAAACATGATGAGTCCAGCAGACAGAACAGTTTGGAGGTGATACCTTCCTAATCCTTTCACCTTAAATAAACTGTTTGATCAGTGACCTATGCTCAGGGCATTTTGGCTCTCTTCTGGACTTATTGCAGGGTTTAGGGGAGAAATCATTTGAAACGCCTCTGAGAACAAAAGTTTAAAAATACTTCCTGAATATATGGTATTTATACCTTCTGTTATGCAAGCATTATTTTCTTTCATTCTGATATCAGAGATGTGAACTATCTTCAGAAAATGAAATACCACCTCAAGGTAAATCACGCAGCTTCTTATTAATGCTGCTCTATCACAGCATCCAGATCAGTGCTAAGCAATCTAGCAAGTGGAGGAAATGGTAAGTCATTATTAAATTTATGAGAAGCTGGTTCATAAATCCTATATAATCACTTTTTCTGAGCTGACTTGGGAAAATCCTTTAAAGCTGCCTCATTCTACTTGGCATCCACAGTAGCTCACTGTGATAGAAAAGATTTACCTTTCCCCAGATAACTGCCCAGAGCCTTTGCTTTTCAGCTGACAGTGAGGAAAGAGCTTGTAGCAGTGTGTTTCAAATTAGAGTCAAATCTTCGAAGGCACCTGAATTTAAGCAGAGATTAGGCACATAAAACCAAAATTACAACTCCAACCCCCTTTGTAATTCCCTCGTTCTGGAATTATTGAAACACCCTGGCTACCTAGCTTATTTACTTCAAAGCTTCCCATGTCTCTGCACATGGACCTGATCTGAACAGCTCAAAGCACAACAAGGAGCCAGAGCTGGAGTGTTTTTCCTCCTAACATCCCCATGGGATCTGCTTCAGCAGCTCTCCTAGATACCTAATCCCCTAGTAAAATAAAGATTCATAGGTGGAAAGTAAAAGAAAAGGAGCAAGATGAAAGCCTGATGTTGGGGGCTAGTCCAGGGCCTGGGGTCCTGGAGTCTCAATGAGCATCTCTGATGGCTCTTTCATGCCAGATCAGCTCCTCAAGCCTCCCTCCTGAGCTGCAGGCTTCAAGCTGATGTGTGTGCCCATGTCCCAAGATGGGAAGAATTTCGGACCACACATAGCTCTTGAAGTGCCCTGCTGGGTGTTCCTTGCTGGCCGCCTCCTTGGGCACTCAGCCTCACACATGGCCCATCTGTAATTCCAGGCTGCAGCACCTGCCATGAAACAAGGGCAGGGCTCCAGGGTCAGTTTCAGTGCGCAAAACACGCCAGCTCAAGCTCTCAGTGGTACAGTCTCTGGAGTGGGAGAGGGGTGTGGAGCTCACAGAGTCTTGCATCTGCGACTGAGTTTCTCCTGAGCCGAAACCAAAGTCTGCAAAGCCAGGAACTGTAGGAGTGGTGTGCCAAGAGGGCTCTTCAAAGCCGTGTAGAGCAACTATTTTATGTAATCTTTTTTAAAAATTAAGATGTATTTTCCATCTTAGAATTGCTGAATGATATTTAGATCTTTTACTTCCCATAGCATTGGAATATTTCCCAGTTCCAGAAAAGAATTCATTATCTTGTTAATTTTGGGGTGGTTTGACATTTTTTTATGATCATCCCTCATGTTTCTCCTAAGACCCTTAGCTAATCAGCAGACCTATCAGGGCATGCTCCTGAGGTATACTGTACTTTTATTTTACATTGGTGACTACTGGCAAAGAATAAAAAACCTAATTTGGATTAAATATTCATATAAAGTAGATAACTGTGTAAACAAGAGAAGCCTAAACATGCTGGAATGACTGCATTAGTTCTTTGTTAGTGTACTGTGAAAACCACAATACCACTTACTAATCCTCATCTGTAATACTGACATGTTCCTGCTTGCCTGCCTTTGCAACATCTGCGTGTCCTCTTTTAGTCCGTTCTCATCCTTGACTTTACAGATTCCTGCTTGTCACTCTGTTTATATTTAGGGTTTTTCCTTCCTCTTTGATTTAAAATAGTGGTTGTAAGGGCTTGGCAGCTAGCGGGGTTGTTCTTTTATCTAAGCTATATCAGACTCACTGTGTTATATTAATAAATGAGAGACAGTTTTCTTCAAAATGCTTTCCTCAGACTTCTGCTAGCTCAGAGACAATTTCTCCCAAAATTTACAGGGGTTGTGAAGATGAACAAATCTCACAATTGCTCAATTTTCTCTAAGCATAGGAGATCTCTGCTTGAAACATCATGACCACCTAAACCATACATATAATGCAGTGCAATGTTTATTTTAAGGTGCTTCTTATATATATCATAGAATCATAGAATGGCTTAGGTTGGAAGGGACCCTAGAGATCATCTAATCCAACCTCCCTGCCATGGGCAGGGACATCTCTTAACAGGAATAGGTTGCTCAAGGCCTCATCCAACCTGGCCTTGAACACCTCCAAGGAGGGGGTGTCCACAACCTCTCTGGGCAATCTATTCCAGAGTCTCGCCACCCTCATACTGAAGAACTTCTTCCTAAGATCTAGTCTAAACCTACTCTCCATCAATTTAAAACCATTTCCTCTTGTCCTGTCGCTGGACACCCTTGTGAAAAGTCCCTCTCCAGCCTTCCTGTAGGTTCCCTTCAGGTCCTCTGCTACAGTATTATTAGAGAAGAAAGTCTGGTTTGTTATTGTCTTCCAATAGAAGAATTTATTACCCGAGGATTTTCTTGTTTTCATTGACATAACCAAGTAATGACAAGCAACTGATGCCTGAGAAGAAAGTTACACAGGAATTTTAAAAATATAAGACAGGAAGCAATTTAGGAGTTTGCAAATTAGCAAATTATAAAAAAACTATCCCTGAATATTTTGGGTTTGTTTGGGGGTTTTTTCCTTGATTAATGGAGGAAAATGACACCTTATATTTCTTCTTATCAGCATTTTTTTTTCCTTTCCTTAGCAGGAACTCTAAGAGTGCACATCCTTCAAAATAACTGGCAAGACACAACACCAGCAGTGTGCAAGTATGGATTATAAGGACCTTAAATAACTTCCATGTTGTGTTCAGTGATCTGAATTTTCATGCTGCAAATGTAAATGCCATGTTCAATTTTATTTTCTGCTGCTGTAATGCAAGTATGAATATTGCCATTTTCTGTAAACCCAAAAAGATCTGGCAAGACAACACTGCTCCTGGGCTTGACAGTGATGGCAGTGTTTCAGCTTCCATTAAACAAATGGGAAAAGACTTTAAAAATTAAACACAAAGTTGAATATTTCATAGTGACGTGGCTAAATGGGACTGGTCTGTCTCTTCCAGAGAGCTGTACTGAAAGCGACCTCTCGTGGCAGGTGGAGACGTGCTGTGTCCAAGATGTCCATCTATTGGTGTGCAGGAACTCCCACACCACAGCACGTCTCAGGCAAGGCTTTTCTCAGCCACCCGAGCCAGGAGAGTGTGGCCCCAAAGATCTGAAACCCAGACCTCAGAAAGGACTGGCATCATAAAGAGACTGGACAAGCACTGGTGCTCCTCAGCACCTGCCCTTGTTTTCCTGCAACTGCAAGGAGATCTTCAGATATCCTTCCCTCCCTAGATCCTGAGACTGAGATGGCTCTTACCTGTGCATGGGTTTAGATATAAGCTGAGAAAATTAACAAATAATGACTTTTGTTGTTGTTGTTCCATTTCTGTGAAAAAAACCAAACAAACCACAGCTTTCAGGTACCACTTCTAATTTCTTCCCACCACTGGGGGACATTAACTGTTTAATGCCCAGATCTCTGATGTAACGAGTTCTTGTGGTACTTTAGGGTGTCTGGAAGGTGAAGGGGTGGCTGTGGATTGTAGGTGTGTAGGGGCTGGCAGCACATGATGTGCTCTGCCTAGCACTGAGGAAGACAAATAATTGCAGTAAGAAGAATCAGAGCTGCAGATGCACCTGTACAGTCAGTCTGCCAAATAGAGGATGTGTCAGTAGTTGATGACACCTGGAAACAGAGATATGACTTCTTCAGGAAAGCCGAGGGGAGCCCAGTGAGGAATAAGGTGATGCTATTCAGCGATGTTCCTGATCTGCGGAAAAGAACCTCCCAACTCAGAAAGAGTTGTGAAGCAGGTATGTTTATTACAGTGCCGGGCACAAGGGGGATACCTCCTCCTAACTCGTGCGCCGGTTCGCAAGCTCAGTTTACATTTATTCTATATAAATTTGCATATTCCAAGAATAGGCATGATCATTATAATTATTTAGAGGAATTCATTATCATATAGTCACTCCTCTTGTCTCATGCGCGCTGCCGCCTGGTGGTCTTCTTTGGTGGTCGTTGGGATGAAGGCCCAGCGTCTTCACTATACATCTTTGACCTTTTCTTCTTAGTTCATGCGCGGATCGTCTTGGCTCAAGTTCAGACCACAAAACTGGCTTCAGCTAGTTTGCACTGTTCAACTTCCCCCAGGTGCAGCAGCAGCTCCGATCTTACAGCGTACAGAGCGCATAATCTCATCGCACAACTGAAGCAAGCTAAGCACACGCATGATCAGTAGCATCAATGGCCTCTGCAAGTTTTCTTCTCTTCACTCCCTCCCAGGCTACTCCGCAGTGTGGAGGACACTGCATGAACCGAGGCATCTCTGCTTTGTAAAGCTAAACATCCATAGGAAAGCAGTCCCTGGGCCTTACATCCCTTTTTAGTTTCCCTGTGGACTGCACAAGCTCTGTCACAAAACAAATACCTCAACGAAGATCTTCTGGAAGGTTAAGTGTTAACAATGTTTTGAGGATGTTCACATTTTCTTTGTGCACACTCATATGTATGCAAGCATGTACTGGAACCGATCCCCTTAAAAAGGGCTTATTGCTAAAATATTCTACATAATATTTGATAAAATTTTATAAAATGTAGCTCATAAAATGCTGCAGAATGTCTTGTATGATACAAAGCTGTGAAGTGCATCTCATAAAATACTCTGAAACCTGTATCTTGAAGCAGAGTATAGATCAAATGCTGCAGCAAATGAATTTGGATGACACCTGGCTTTCACAGTGATGGGTTTATTATTGGAATCTGCTGTGCTGGTAGAAATGTGAGGAAGGAGGGGAAGGCAGGGGGAAGGGAAGCATGGATTGCCATCTTGTGTGATGAGCCAGCCTCAGCCAGGGTACATTTATGTACACACAGGAACAGTTACTAGAAATTATTTCTCTCCACCCCTCCCAGTACAAGCACCATTCTGGGCATGGAGCAAGTCACAGAAATCCCTCTCAACTGGGCAAAGCATTTATCAGCTGCCTGGAATGTGGCAAACACTATACCTGCCTTCCAGTCTTTTAATACATACACGTTTGTGTTGCTCTGTGTAAGTTGTCACAAGAAAGAAACTGTCTCCAGCTCCTTCCTTGGGGCTATCACGATGGGCAGATGCCAACCATCATGTTCATGGAGGGGTTTTGCTGGAGGGAAGATTTTGCTGTATGGGCAAGGTCTGAACCTCACACCACCTGATACATGCCCAATCTCTGTAGCCCTCGCTGCTGCCCACAGTATTAGTCAGTTCAATGTTGACATTCCAGCTCAGAATTCTATCCATAATATTAGTCTTATAAGGAATATACATTCACAGAGCTCTGATTTGTGGTCTTGAAGGTGTTATCAACTCCTTAGTCTTACTACTGTATTGCTAGTGGTTCACATGTGATCCCCTACCCTTGGCCATTTCCTTGGCAGAAACTTCAGGTCAACTCTTGTTTCAGTGCCACAAGAAACCTCTACAAAAAAAAACCCCAAGGAAGTCAGACCTCTGAAGAGGTGTTTCTCCACCTATTTTATTCTTCACGTTTCCCTCCCCTTCACACACACTCTTGTTTGTTTTTCTCTATACTCTCTCTACCAAGCAAGTTGTACTCAGTCTAGCTCCCAAGACCCCATCAGCTTAAGACATCCTACCACTTCACCATTTTCCTCCAAATCTTTTGCCTTTTACACATGAACATTCTTGTGTCCCCGAATCTGCACTGGGAAGCATCTTCAATGAGCACCGTAACTTTCTTACACGCAACACCAAAGGCTTTTTGCCTGAAAAGCCTTTGCTTGCTTCCAGACCCATGATCCCAGCATAGCCAGCTACCTGGATCTGCTGGCCAGCAGGATCCTGCACAGAAGAGAAGCAGCCCTGTGCTGCAGAAGAGCAGAAGACTGCCTCAAAGTGACCCTCCTGGATGGTGGCAGGTTGCAGAAACCCAGTAGTGCAGCCCTTTTCTCCTTCTATTGAGTCCCCCTGCTAGATACAAAGATTGGAGCTGCCATTGATTGAATCCGTGCTGGGTCTCCCAGTTTGAAAGACAGTTCACAAAGCATTGCACTGTTCAACTGTGTAGTTTAGGCATATCCATAATTGCCATCTCATCATCTGAATCTGGACCTATGGTCTTATGTGGAATCAGATGTAACACAATAAATTTGAAGCTTCTTCTGAATTTTAAAATTGTATTATCTTTTATGTTTTATCAAGACCTACTTTATTTTTTTACTCACTTTGACATTACACGATTTCTAATCTCAGCCTTTGTGGATTTTTTCACCTTTTCCTTGCTTTGGAATATCACCATCTGTAACATTTGTCCTAGGCAAAGCCTCCAGGGCTTCACCTTGTCCCTGCTGGCACTCTGAGAGTCAGACTGACTGACTTTCCCAAGAGCTTTCTGAATCACAACCCTTGCACACTCAGGGTTAAAAGGTCGTCCAGTAATTTCTTCCTACACTCATCTTTCACAGAAAAGATCTTTGGCATTTGTGTCTGAAAAAGACTTTTGGTGGATTTTGCTATCTTTTAGTGGTTGGCAGCAGATACTGTAATTATTAGGTGGCCTTTGAAGTCTAAAGGACTAATGCTGACTGTGCTTGGCTTTCTGTTACTGTAGTGATGAACTACCATGGATGTAATTGAAGTGGATTTAAGGAAAAAAAATACCAAACCAATGCTTTCTAACTTGCCTTTTTTATAAATTTTGTTGGCAAGGCAGTGGTATGAATGTAATACATGTAAGATACCCGTATGAGACATGACCTAGCATGACATTTCAACTAAGCATCTAAAGAGATGCCAATGTCCATTCAATGGACTAACCACTAGAGGATCGCAGGATAAAAATTGGGAACCTTTGTTAAATAGGCCTATTCTTAAGGAAATTAGTGAGTTCTTTACCATGAAAACTGTGTGTAATAAAAATGGACGCTTGTCTAAAAGTTACACCTCAGGTCAATAGCAATGGGATTTTAAGTAAAGGATTTAGGGAAATCCTAAATCTTGCATTATGGAGACGTTAAGACTGGGTAGCAGAGTGGTCTCCTCTGGCCTTAGGATCTATTAATCTCAGTCTTACATTGCACAAAGAGCCTGGCTGATACTCAGCCTCACTGAAATCTGTGCAAACTTTGTACTCAGTGGGTCATGGATTGATTTCTAACATCTGGCTTATGTTATTTAGGCTGTAAACTCTCTGAGGCACTGGACTTTAAGCATCTTCATTCATAGCATGCCAAGTACAATGGGGTCTTGGCCAAGAGTTAGTATTGCCCTTGTGTTCACTTTGTTTTTACAATTATTGAAAGCTTCGTTAAATTAAGATTATTTTAGCTTGATGTCACTGCATTACAAATCCAGATTCACATCTTAGGTAACAAAGTTTGTATAACTGTCAAAGCTATATATTAAATGACACATGTTTTGCATAGGACATTTCTCTGTAGCTTTAAAACTATAACCCAGTGTTACTGGGCAGCTTTAATTGTTTGGAAACTTCATATTTTTCCCCAAAATTTTTGTGTAGGGGTCATATGGTGGCTTTCTTCTCTCCTATGATTTACGCTAGCATAGAGTGATCTGAGATCCAGTGAGACACTGGAACAGGTCACCCAGGAGGGTTGCTCTGGAGGTGTTCAAGGCCAGGTTGGATGGGGCCTTTGAGCAACCTGGTCTAGTGGGAGGTGTCCCTGCCATGGCAGGGGGGTTGGAACTAGATGATCTTTGAGGTCCCTTCCATCCCAAACCATGCTATGATTCTATGATTTTGTGATCTCTGTGCTGTACTAATTCTGTGTTATTTTGATTTTTTTCTTGTGTCTTTCCTTTCACTGCAACCTCTCCCACTGTTTAAAATCTCTATTTGCAAAGAACCTATGTGCCATCTCACTGAAATCAATGAGGTTCTGCACTGGCTGCACTTTCGCATTGCAGGCTCTAGGCCACAGCCTGTCTTGACTGTATAAGGATAAAAATTAAGCATAACTATTAACACAGAAAAGGAAAAAAGTGCATATATATGTGTGCGCACTAATTATCGTTGCATCTGAATAATTAGTAAAATACAGAATACAAACCCATGTTTCTCTGGAGAAAGATGGTGCTCCTTCCTCCAGGGAAGAGGGCATGGAAAAATAGAGCCTTTTAAAGCACTTGGCTATTCTGCCACCTCTGTCACAGATCAGTCACGCATGAGATGTCAAGCTGTGACAGTTGTGTGACACTGGCCTACATTTAAAACATGTTTGAAATATCAAGCATTTCAGAAGTCTTGCTGAAGTCGGGGAGAGTAACTATGTATCTGAAATCATCATACTGGCCTGAAGGTGCATTTGCACCTTGACCGTTGTTTTAAACATATGCTGGTTTTACACGAACTCTTAGCAGGTCCTTCAGTGTCTCAAAGGTCCATGCTCTCTGCAGCAGACAGCAAGAATTTGCTGATTTTTTCTGCTTGAAGTTCCCACCCTGCTGGTGGAGCCCAGCAAGCACAGAATCACAGAGTGGTAGGGGTTGGAGATATCTAGTCCAATCCCGCTACTAAAGCAGGTTCTCCTTGATCAGGCTGCACAGGAATGCGTCCAGGTGGGTTTTGAAAGTCTCCAGAGAACCTCTCTTGGCAGACTATTCCAGTGCCCTGTCACCCTCAAAGTAAATAAGTTTTTACCTTATGTTTAGGTAGAACTTCCTGTGTTCTAGTTTGTGCCTGTTGCCCCTTGTCCTTGTCATTGCCCCAGTGGGCACCACTGAAAAGAGACTGACCCCATCCTCTTGACAACCACCCCTTAGATATTTATAAGCATTGATAAGATCCACTCTCAGTCTTCTCCAGCTGAAACAAATCCAGATCTCTCAGCCTTTCCTCGTAAGAGAAGAGGAAGCAGAACAAGTGGATATTGATTGCTGTGCCCTGCGGACCTGATCTGGATGGTTTTCCATGACACCTTGTAAAAGTATCCGAAGCCTGTCTACAGCAGTGTCTGCTCCATTTTAAGCACCAACACCATTTCCACATTGCTAAAACAGCTCTTAAACTTCCCAATACAGAGAAGCCTGAGACACTGGGCTTCCTCACCCATCTTTCCTATCACACATTGCAAGAAAACAATGTTTGTCTGGGGCTCCTATTTTTACATCTATTTGTGACTCTGTACTCCTCCCACTGCAACAGAAAAAAAAACCCCAAACCTACTAGAACCCAATTTTACACTCCAGATTAATCCACGTATTTCTCCTTTCTATTTTCTAATTGGTTTAGATTTCTTACTGGGAGTTAAGTCTTTTCCCCACTCCCAGAATCCCCAAGCCTGTGTAGACTGCCTTATATTTTACAGTGACTTAACTGATGCTTTACAGAAACTTTCCCTCAAAATATGGAAGAACAAGAAACAGTGTGTGGGAGCACAAACCACCTTGTAAGAGACGCAAATTAAATAAAAGTGCCAATTCATATGTAATGAATGCATGTGGTTCTGGAAGCCTAGCAATTATTTTTTCCAAAACCGGAGGAAGTTATGCAAGCTTAAAACAGCAGACAATCAGTTTATGCAAAATATCTATTAGGCTGTCCAGGGATATTTCACAATTCTCCTCATGCTGAAGTCAACTCACCATTTAAAATACTGTGCTTCATAATAATAAAACATAAAGAAATATGGGCCAATCAGGTATTTAATAGACTGGCAATTGTATTTTAATTAGGCTGTGCATTTATAAAATGACATAAAATAATCTCCAGCGAATCATTAATTTTAAAACAGCTATTTATATGCATATTATTAAGAAATAATGAAGTTCTTAGAAAACTGTTACTATGGGAGGAAATGCTACTGTGAGGTTCTTTTACTCCTCATCCCATTCTTGCCAGTGTTGAAGCAAGTGGAACTTAAAATACTTCACTTGTGATGCAAAATTGCCTACCATTTTGCCCAAAGAAAATGTTTATTATACACAATCACTGGTGGTTCAGGCGAGAAGGCTCTCGTGCAAGTACCAGGGTGCTGGGGAAGAATGGGCTCAGCAGACAGCACTGGAGTTAGACCCTTGCTCCACTCTGTGCCAAGATTCCGCAGCCCTGGTCCAGAAGACCCATCCAATTTTGTGGCTGTGCTCAGATGTGCCACAGATTAGGTAGCCCTGCTGATACCTATAGGATGCCTCACAGACTAAAGCCTGGCCGATCTGAGCAACAGGGACCCAAGGAGGATCTGCATAGGTATGAGATCAGACAGAGTGTGAGAATGTGCCAAGTAAGCAAAAACACACAACACATTGTTTAGGCTGGCTTGCTCCACAGGCAACCCCTGCATCTCAGGGCACCATCTGAGACATCTGGCCTTGTTCACCTACCCACCAGCTGCATGACGAGACATGGTGTTTGTAGGATGCTGATCTGGGAGACTAGCCTACTGAGATTACCCACCACTCTGAAAAACAGCACCAGCTTTGAGATGCCAGTGGCATCTTAACATTACAAAGCATCACTCCATCCTAATTTTGCCACTTCCTGGATGCATTCTGCAAACAGTGCTGAGCAGTGGCTTTACCCATACTTGGTAGCAGTCTCTAAAACAGCAACACCATGCAGGCAGTCCACCACCCATTCCTTCCCATCGTGAATCCCATACAGTAAGAGATGGTACATGTGAATGCAAACTGCTCCTCTGTTTGTCATCCTAGTCCTGGACAAAGAGGATATAGCTAGGACTGTAGCTCTCTACTTTTCTAGTTTGGATGGGATAGAGTTAATTTTCTTCAGAGTAGATAGCATGGGGCTATATTTTGGATTTGTGATGAAAACAGTGTTGATAATACAGAGATTTGTTAGTAATGGCTGAGCAGTGCTTACACAGAGTCAAGGCCTTTTCTGCTTCTCACACCATCCTACCAGCAAGTAGGCTGTGGGTGCACAAGAAGCTGGGAGGGGGATGCAGCCAGGACAGCTGACCCCAACTGACCAAAGGGATATTCCAGACCATATGACATCATGCTCAGCATATAAAGCCGAGGAAAGAAGAAGGCAGAGCGGCACATTTGCAGTGATGACTTTTCATCTTCCCAAGTAACAATTATGCATGATGGAGCCCTGCTGTCCTGAAGATGGCTTAACATCTACCTGCCGATGAGAAGTAGTGAATGAATTCCCTGTTTTGCTTTGCTTGTGTGTGCGGCTTTTGCTTTACCTGTTTAACTGTCTTTATCTCAGCCCATAAGTTTTTTCACTTTTACTCTTCCAGTTCTCTCCCCTCTCCCACAGGGGGCAAGTGAGCGAGCAGCTGGCTGGGTGGTGTTCAGTTGCTGGCTGGGGTTAAACCATGACAGTCCTTTTTGGTGCTCAGTGTGGGGCTTGAAGTGTTTGAGATAAAAATAGATCTGATTGGAATATGTTAGATCAGATTTATAGCTGTTTTTGCTGATTATTTTTTAATTGACAAGCTTGCTATGGGGCTTGCTTGCCTCACTGTGCATTAGAGTCTAGTGTTTGTTAGTGGCTGCTTTTTTGCTTTCACTACTTGCTGTGCTGCCGATCATCCTACCCTGATGTGCCCAGGAACATTTCGGTAACAACAATCACCATGCTCCTGAGCTGGCAGATGGCCAGGGCATTTCTGCTGTTTCTGTGCTGCTGTGCTGGACAGACTGTGAACTCCAGTGTGAACTCGAGTCTAAGGGACTGTGACCTGTGGATGAGTCCACGCAGTTCTAATTCTGCAGTCAAGTAAAAGAAGGTTGCAAGCTCTTGTGGGTATCAGGAAGCATGGTCTTTTGGGGGCTAGGCTGTAGAAACAGCCCACTGCCAATCCACTTTCAGTGGCAATTTTTCTGCTCATCCTTAGACTGTTTTCTTTTTCTGTCCAGTCGCAGGAATGTGACATCAAAACCACTATGCTCAAGAGTAATGTTCTTTGCTCACTTGTCTTTTTTTGGGAGGATAGAAGAGAAAGTTTTGGTGCTTATTATTTTCTACAGGTATACTTTGATGGCAGGAGCCTGAAAGAGGTAACGATGTGCAAGACTTCAAAGACGGTGGCTGACTGGCAGTGAAACTCAAAGTACAGAGAATTTTCTAGTGTCTGGTGCCTAAAAAAACACAATTAGATGGAGAAACAGCATCAGTGCAAGAGAGAATAGCAGGAAATCCCAGAACTGATCTCTGTGACACTGGCTTGAAACAGTGCAAAGGAATTGCAGGTGTTCAAGAGCCCCAAAAATGGAGCTGTGAGAAAAACCTCTTGTTCCAGCCAGGTTCAAGCTTTTTCCTCCTTTGTGCATCCTCCATCTGATTTCCTACATCTTTTACCATGTTTCCTTTTTGTTGCTTGTTCTACTCTGAAATTCCTCCCTTCTGGATTCCCTACCGCCCTTATAGCAATCCTTTGAATACCCTCCTCCCTCCTTTTCAGTCCCATACAAGAAACCAGAGAATGGACGACTATCTAGCTAAAAGGAGACAGAAAATCTTTCAGAGAGTGCTCAGGTTTAACTCAGATCAAACATATTATCAACCCAAAGTAACACAAATTCATCTCACATGAGTATATAAAAATATGCATCATTTGCATGAATTTATAAAATATGCATGCAGCACTTCGACATGAGATCTACACATCACTATATCAGCCAGGAAAGAACACTTTCACTCTTTGATAGGCTAATGATTCACTAATAATGTTAAGCACAAGGGCCCCTTTTTAACAAGTTGACTGATGGACAAGGAAGGATTGCATGAAGGCCAGGACCGGTTGTAATCACAAAAGCTATGATGCTGCTGCCACCCGAGGTTTTCTTCTGGAAATACAACTGTTTTGTGGGAGGCTTTGCACAAAAATTGGGCTGTAGATGGAAAAAGGAACCCGAGGCTCATTAGTGCTGGAAGAGCCTCACCAATGCAAGAAGAAGAGATTGTCCTCATGGGCAGCTCCAAGCTAACACCCTTTCCAAACTGCAAAAGAGCTGTATAAGTTAGTAGACACTGCTGCCAGCAAGGGCAATTCTGCCCTCCTTGCTGCCCTCACCAGCCTGGGGACAAGCTTCCTTGCCTGGTGCTGGCACCAGTGGTTTTGCAGCCTCTGGCTGAGACAGATGAGAGAATTGATCCCACTAAAATCAGATGTTTTCTAGGCTGCATCTAGAATACCGCACCCAGCTGTGGGTCCCCCAGTACAAGAAGGTATCAATGAACGGCAATATGTTTAGCAGAGGGCCACTGTGATGGTCAGGCCTGGAGCACCTGCTCCATAAGAAGCATCTTCATTGTTGGTTTCGGATTGTTACTGGTAAAGACCATGCTGTCACTTGTGTCCAGCTTTTGATCCTGTTCTTGGCTTTCCCCTCCTGTTGCAAAATACCATTTTAATCATAAAAGTTATAATCTCGTACAAACTTCTCTCACTGCGGACCTCAGCTTTGCACATGATGTACATTGACATCCTAGACCAAGCATTTGCAAGGCATGAATCCAAGCTACTCTTCTCCATCACGTTCACCACCATATCCTTCTAGCTAGAAAAAGTATAACCTAGCTACATTAAAAAAAAATAAATAACAGGAACATGGCATGCCTTTTTGAACTGACTCTCACCAACAGAGAGTTTTGGATTCCTTACCTCTGCTTCTAAGCCTGTCAAAGCTTCCATTATATACTAAAATAATATAAAATAAGTTACATTAATTTTTGAGATCATAAAATATTAATAAACCATGAATAACCAATGATAGCTATTAATTATCTTTTAATAGCTACCTTTTTTAGCAAATTATTCTTTATTACTTAGATTCTCTAGAATGGTAAAATCATTGCACAATATGCAATTTTAAATCAAGTCATGCTTAAAGATTAACACTAACATTAAATCAAATAATGCTAAAAGGTTATCTCCTCTCCCAATCAGATAATTTAGAAAAAAGATTTGTTTATTGGTTTACAGAAGTTGAGACTTGCTATTCTATAGCTGTAGACATGATTTTACAGAGGGTTTGCCCCATTTTAATAACTCCTCTGGCATCTATCTCCAGAACTTACTGGTATCTATACTTTCAGTGCAAATCTGAAGTACCACATGAGATCTCAGACATGCACAGCAAAATCTGATAATTTTGGTTGGTTATGGTCATCCAAATGTACGTTTGTACTGGAATTTGATATAGATCTGTATATATAGCTTACATATGAGAAAAGGCAGAGTGGAGAAAGAAGGGAGAGAGGGTGAAAAATCAGACAAAAGAAATTCAATGCTTCCATTTGCCTAATGCAGCAAATTCTTTCTGTTTATTAGATTAATATTTTATTGTGCATTATAGCTCCAGTGAAGCAATCCCATTTATATATGTACAGGAAGAACGAGCTGAAAAAGTCTATTGCTTTCAGTGAGATTCCTTACATTGTTTCAAGTTGAGCAGATACTTAAAACAAGCATATGCTGGGTCAGTGCCTAACTGCACTGTTTGGTACTTATTAGCAGTACTGCATGACTAATGTAATAGCTGCTTCCATTCTAAATTCTCTCTTCAGCTGTTTGTAACTTCCAAAACCAAATTCCTTTTTGATCTTAAATTCCAAATACTTGGCCTCATGCAAAAAGCCAACCTTTGCACATTAGTTCCTGTAAAATCCATCCATCTGAATTCCCATTACATGGAGAAGACAGAAGTGATTACCATGATCTCTAGCTCAGTTTTTACATTCATATAAGCAAGAATAACCATGAGGTTTCAACCATGGTTAAAATTGCAAAATTCAGCTTCTTGTTTTACAACGGATATTCTGCAGGTTCACTGCAACTCCCTCTCATGAGTTCACTGAGCCCAACAAAAATTTGAGAAGGATCAAGGTTTCACCTGAATGATGTTTAGGGAAGGACTGAGCAACCACAGTTACTGCAAGGGCCCAGGATACCAGGACCCATGAGGACACCCAGAGGGGTGGGCAGGCCAGGGCCCATCTCACCAACCCAGCAAGGGAGCGGGGCAGGCTGGGAGGGCACCCAGGGGCATCCCCCAGACCTGCTGCCAGACACATTTTTGGTGACATAACAGGTGACATAACCTAAACCATAGCTGGAGCGCAGACTGAGAGCCTTGGGCTGAGCTGAAATGGGTTCACCAAGTGCAGAACCAAGTCACTTTAATGCCTTTTATTCCACTAAGAGCTCTTCATAAAAGTAGGCAACTGGGCAACACTAAGTAAATTTATTACCCAAAGATTTGAAAACCAAAAAGCTTTGACAAAATTAAGCAGTTCTATTCTATAGAGCGGTTGCTTTCTAAATACATGCCATGCCATGTTCTTACTGCTCCATCTCTGTATGCATACTATGCAGCATGTATGAACATGTCTTTTCTATGACATACTTTGAAATCTGACATATAGAATAGGGCAGATTTGGATAGTATGCAAATACATAAAAGCTTCAGCTACTCCTATCAATATATTCAGACAAGTATGTCAGGATAGTAAGAGACCATCACAATAAAAACAGAGGCACTGTAACTAAATACGTGTTCTGTGTAATACAAAAATTCCAATTCAAAATGCACAACAGTATATGGCAAACTTAAAAAAACCCCCACCACATGGTAATTGCTACCCTTCTGCTTCTGAATATTGACTGGCTATTCATTGAAGGGCTTTGATAGAGAGTCTCCTATACTTTCCCTTCACCTGAATGGTCTAACTTGTTTTTCTTCATTAAATGCTACACGGCTGAGTTTTGTCACCAAAATTAAGAAATAACCTTGCAGCATTTTCAGGGGCTGAAGTTCATGTTACTCCTTCTCAGTAAAAATTATGACAATACTGCTGAAGAAGGACAAAGGTATTTGCAATACCAAGACCCTCAATGCATTCTTTTTCTTACCCTTACAAAAAATAAATTCTTAAAACAGGCATAGAAGAGATTGGGTTGCTATGAACACAAGCAGTAACAGAGAGTATTTTACACTGAGTTGTACTGGAGGCTTTCAAAGCCCACTTAATCTTAGGAAAAATCTATTGCTATTGCAGGTTTCAATTATTGGCAAAAAGGGTTTCTCAACTAATGTTGACAGGGTAAATCCATTTTCAGTGTGGTTATAAAAGGATTGACAGAAACACGGGAGATTATGCACCATCACATGTCTTAAAAGGGTGCTGAAAATGCTTTTGTTCTGTACATGGCAGGATTAAAGAATTTTTTGCCTCTACTCCCTGCTGCTCCTCTTACATCATAGTGATTAGAATAAATGATCTCCCATCTGACCCTCTTCAATGCCTACGGTGGCAACACAGGTGCTACACTTAATCCCCACTTCAGCAAAGCACTTAAATCTGTATTCTGAGACCAGATTCAAAGGTATGTGTAAAAAGAAACAGTTCTTAATGGCACTAGTGAACTGGAGCCTTAACAGACTTTCAGGGTCATTGCTCAAGAAAACCATGAGTTAATGTAAATCTGTGGAGAACAGCACTTCCTCCATGCTGTACACCAGTAACTCTGCTGTATTGCCCAGCATGGACTGGAATCCCTGGACTCTGTACACCCAGGTATTGCTCCACAAGGGCCTCTGCTCAATCACATGCAAACGTTCCTCCTTTCTCCATATTCCAAGTTTCTTCAGGAGCGTCATTTGGTGCTATCTACTGAGAAATGGCTTACATGGATATTGTCCAGGGTGGCAGTAACGTAATAGCCCTGGTGTCCTACAGTATGGCAAGATGTACAGAGCACTGTATAGCCACACATGTACAACAGGGTACCTTGTATAGTACAAGCAAATATTTTTATGAAGTCTGACACAAAATGGAATTGCCAGTATTTATTTGTAAATTAAGATTTCCACATGTTTTTTTTCTTTATATAAAGCAGAACAGCCCATTCTCTGAGGAATACCCATCTAGCTCAAGTAAGCTTGGATGAAGAAACCTAGGCATAAGGTAGCTTTTGAATCCTTAATCGCTCAATAGAAAGAAAAGGACCTATATTTTATATGTGGTCTCAGGAAAATCACTTTCAGAGACGATAGTTATCAGCACAGAAAGACATTAAATGAAGTAAAGAGTCATCTTAGGTAAATGTGTTATGAATCTGAATGTAACATTTGCTGATGACAATACAGAAAAAATAAGACTATAGATGAAAGCTTAACTTCAAATGTAATGCCTCTGAACTTTTTATATACTGTTCCAAGTGCAAATTGTTTTTTTACCATAAATAAATGTTTGGTGGATAAAGCCTGTAAGATTTGCTGGCAAAGATGCACGGCCAGAGCTATAAATATGTGGGAAAATCTAATAGTTCAAATTTACTCCAAAGGTCATCTGGAGTATAAATGTATTCTCAGAAAAATGATGCAGAAATTTTATCATCTTCTTCTTCACATGGGCTGAGATTGCAGGAAATAAGTAAGTCCTCACAAAATATAATGACAGGAAGAGAAAAATGCCTGTGCTGTGACTGAATCCAGTTTCTTCTAACAAATTATTATGTGTGCTGTGACATAAATTCCAACCATTAACCACTTCCATAGGCATGAAGCCAAAAGAACAGCCCTGTTAAGACCGGGTTTCAGCTAACCCCTGGAATATTTTACTCCTGAAAAGGCTGCATTTTCTAGACAAAGGAGGTTTACATGCAGCTTGGCAAGAAGTTAACATGAAAAGGAAAAGCTAAAACATAAAATCAACTCACAACTGCAAACCTTCCACTTCTAAATGAGAGTTTCCACTGTTTCTTCATAATTTTTGCCTATATATTAGCTGGGAAACATATATAATCAATATGTGAATTACAGCACACAGATGTTCTTAAGACTTGTTAATGTGGGATGTGACTCCTCTGTCATAAAGGGAAAATACAAAGCCAGGCCACAGGGGAATGTGCAAGAAGTTGTGTGTTTGCCAGAATAAAAGGTAAGAATAAACATATGCCAGGGAAGATACCACAGACTTTTCCCTTGCTTGCTGACAGACACAAGGTCCCAGAAGCGCTCTTGTGTTGGGAGTGTTTCCAGGATGGCTATAAGAGATCCAGTTCACACTCTTGTCCATAATGAACGGGAATAAGCTACATTTCATGGGAGCACATATATGCTAATTAGTACCATTTCTTCTGCAATTACATTTTAATTAAACAATCTTTGACAGAAATCGGACTGACAGCAAGTCCCCCCAAAACCAAGGATGCAAAAAGCCTTTGCCAAAAGCCTTTGCCTCTTCAGCTCCAATGGCAGGGAGCTTGAACTCTCTGTCACAACTGCAAAATTGCAAGACAACACCACATCACAAAACCCCAGAAAATAATTACAGTATTTCCATATGTACATAAATAAACCAATCTGCAGATACTTTCTATCACCTCTGATGTCTCAGCACCACTAGCCAAGGAGTTGTTTGTAACATTCTTGACAGCAAAGGCAAGTTCATTTCCCCTTCTTATTTTCTTCTATTCTAAACATTTGTCCTGAGAAGTGGGATTTCAAGTCCTTTAGTTAAATTTTTCCACCTATTAAAACCACCCAGCAGCCTTCAAAAACCACAGCAAAATAAACAGATAAAATTAACTCTTAAAAGACTCAGATTACATACAGCACCCACCTGCCTGGCCTGCTAGCTCAAAGGGATGGCCACTACCCTCATCCAAAGACTGCATATACACACAGTGGAATACGAGGGCATTTCTCTACTGATTCCTGCTTAGTTGTCTCAGCTCCCATCAGTACAAAGTAGGTTCAAAGTCCCCTTGCTTACTTCTATTTACCACTAAAGATACTCAGCTCAAATCTCAGAAAACCTGTAGTATGTAATGTTTTGTGATGTTTCTTTTCAGCCAGACCTGCAGGAAAGCTGTTATTATTTAAAGCACACTGAAATCAAACCTCAACATGACCAGGAAGTTTGAAACAGTAGAGCTGAAACAGGCACTGTTTCCAAGATGTTCAAGCTGCTCCTGAACATACTACAAATTATAAGTAAGGTCAGTCTCTGGGCTTCTGTACTCTCAAGTACTGGCAAATAAAGAAAACTTGAAAAAACAATACAATTCCTGAATGGAATTGTGCAAAAATTTGAATGTTTTAGACATCAAGGAGCACATGTTACTAAAACACTCAACTGCCAATATTAAAGCAAAATTCAGTCTCATTTTAAAGTAATTTCTGTTATTTATATTTGTATTTTTTCACTCTTTGCCCTAACATTGCCATAACCCACTGTTAGATTCAATCCAACATTTCCACATTGAATCTTTGAAATAGCACGGGTAATAGTCTTAGAGCCAGCGTAGATCAAAACACTGCCAGAAAAAATAGATTATCTCAGCAATATCTTCGGCACCAATCCATTCTTTGGAAGCCCCCACTTATCCATGTGCAACATATATTGCCTAAGAAAGTTAAGACTGCTTCAGCTGAGAAGAAAAGGAAATATTGGACAAGATCTTAGTAAGGCAGCAATCTTGTTTTCACACAGCAGCATTATTTCTACCCAACATCTGCTTCAAAAAACTTTAATACATATTTTTGATTCTGAGTGTCTGCTTTGTGGACTTCAAAGAACTTTTCCTCTCCAACCAGCAGGTATTCACTGAAGTTTTCTGTTGTATCTCTGATGGCTTTAGGTTGATATGGGGGTGCAAGGTTTTTCACAGAAAGTTGAGCATTACTTATCCACCATTTATAGAATTATAACAGCTTCATGGTCTTTTTCCACTTTCTGTCACCAGCAGTACTGCTGTCTCCACTGAATTAAAGCTAATGATTGAGAAGAGTTGTACAAGGGTGCTGAAGCTGGTCTCTGCGACTACAAGGCAGAGAGAAAAGTGAGGCTCTCTTGCGAGGGATTTTCCCTCTCTCCAGATACCGCAGTTCAGAGCGGCGATGCTGTGATTGAGAACCAGCACTGCTGGCAGGCACTGGGGACTCACCGCCTACACCTGCACTGAAGGCAGGAACACAGCTGGAGACATACGGGAACTTTAAGCTTCTTTTGTATTCTTAGCAATTTGGAGCTCTTCAATCTCTCCATTTTGGCATTCTCTCCAAAGACCAACACACAATTTACAATAAAAGTAAATCATAATAATGAAGTTGTAATGCACTTTTAGAAAGAACCAAATTCAAAGTAATAACAGAATGTAAACAAAATAGCATCATTGCTGTTCATTTTTCATATTGCCAGAGGTACAACCGATGATTTTCTGTCCTTTGGGTGGGGAACCATGATACTTCACAAACACTTATATTAGCCTACTTTTTCATCTGTGTCACAAGAGTGATGTTGCTGTTGGTAATGGACTTATCAGGAAAGGAAAAACTTTTCTTGTTTTTGCAGTTTAAAAATTATGTAATTTTTAAAATGTTAATTTAAAAAATGTCAATTTAAAGGCAATATGTATTTGATACATAAACCCACTTTCTGTATTGTCAGAAACCTGATTGGAGTTTTGTTAATCAAGAGCTTTTAGTATAAAAGACACTTCTGTCACAAGAAAACACAGTTCCAGTGTTAATTTTAACTAAGTAAAGTACAAGCTTTATCCTTTTTTACTTCAGTATGGCAGTATCAGCGGGATGGGACACAGTGCTATGCATCTAATGCTTAGGCTGATGTAGCCTAAAAGACGAAGCTACAGTTTCACAGGCCAAATAAAACTGTGCTACAGTTAGTCTGTATTTAGAAATACCATGCATGATACCATAAATGGTATCTACATATTGCTAGATTGTTGATAAATTAAAGCAGCTATAAAATTACAAAAATGCAGCAGTTTTATATTTGCTTTCAATTCTGTGTAGAAGTAACAAACTTCACAGATGCAGAATGACAGTAAGCCTCTGAAGGAAAAAATCTACATTTGTATTCTGAGAACAGAAAGGCACTTAACATGAGTTTTGTAATTTATTGCCATCATGGGAAGCATAAATTTCAGGAAAGCATGTGAGCTTCTCAAAGTATATTCCCAGTGTCAACCTATTTACAGAAAGAATTTCAATGAGAATTACAATTATATGTGGGGCTGACAAAAAGCATCTTTTCCCACATCAGTGCTGCTAGAAGCTGTCAGTCAAAACATTTTTTTTTTTTCTTTTTAACCTTAATGATGAGATTCAGGGATGCATGCTATGCTAATTGTTTCCTAAAAGAAAAAGGGAAAGAATCCACTAAGTTCTATATATATTTTATCAGTGCATCATTAGAATATCATAGCTTACCTTAGTGTATAAACTTCTCCACAAAATCCAGCACAGCAAAGCCAATTAAAAACATGAGTTAAAAAAAATGCATACAGTGTAACCTGGCCTCTGGAAAACTCTTGTCTACAAGCAGCCAGAACATCATAACCACCATTACAACTGGTCCCCCAAACAGAATACAGATATGCCCAAAGCTCTGCTCCTATACAGTTCTCTGAAAAAAACTACAGAATAATTGGGGTGGTTTATGCAGGTACTGCATTTCCAGACTGCCTAGTAGATACAACAATGCTCCCTAATATTGCCCTAAAATGCTGTCCTAGTTCCACTGGGACAGGGTCATAGTCCTGCCATGGTCTGCAGGCCATTAGCAGTTTGGAGTCAGCCAGGGCAGCTGTCCCAGGTTGGCTACAGGCATATCCCATCCCATAAACCTCATGCTCAATATAAAGGGGGAGGGTTGCTGAGGGTGGAGCATCTCCTGCTTGACTATTGCTCAGGCTTCTCCTGACCCTGCTCCTGAGGCTGCCTTCCCATTTATTGTGACCACTGTACCTTTGCTGGGCTGTGTATAACTTTGCTTGCTTTGTACTGACGTTGGCATTAGTTTGGCTGCTTCATTAAATCCATTTTCATTTCAGCCTGTGGGTTTCATTTCCTTTTCCTGATCCCCATTCTTCGTTAGGGAGGAGTCATCAGGCGATACAGTAACTGCTATTGTTTAGCTCCAGGTACAGGCTGAACATAGATAAATGTCGTTCAAACAGATTTAAATTAGATGAATGATGCCCTCTGCTTCCTGGAACACAGGATACAAACAATGTTTAGGTAGCATTTTCCAGCACTGCAAAATGTACTCCATTTTTTTGTATTGAACAAAAACATTATGAGGTCAGAAACTTTTGTTCCCCTTAGCTCCTCAATAAAATCCTATCCATTTGAAAATGTTCCAGATGTGTATTTTAGATGGAGGAAGAGCTCTGCATGGGATTTCTTCCTTCAAAATAATATCTGACAGGACTGACACCTTCAGGTACCTTCTAAGTGCTTCCCAAGTGCAATCTCTCAGCGATGTGCAAATTTCATAGGAATGTGACAAGAAAAGCAACATGATTTTAGAGAACATTTAAAGGAGGACTCAGTATCTAGTTAACACTTAACTTCTGTCATCCATTCCAGGCAAAACATAGATGTGGGCATAGCAGTTTTCAAAGTATTTTGAGATTGCATGTGCACTTCCATCTGTAGGCAAAAATTCTAAGAAGCCTGACATGAAATACCAGCCACAACATGTATTTCTGAGACTGGCAAAGAAATATTCAAGCTGTTGGCACCACAGCATAGCTGGGAACCAGCTGGTCCTGCCATGTACCTTGAGCCACACATTTTTAAACTGGTACCTGGTGTGTACCAGAGCTCCAATCTACTGCACAGGAAAAGTTATTTTATCTGATGTTGTCCCAAGCCTAACTGCTACAGAAAGGTTGTCTGTGAAAATTTATCTTTGGAAATGTCCGCTCCTGAAGTTCTTCAGGATGGGCTGCTGCATTTTCCATCTGCATTCCTTCTAAACTAGGCTAACATGCAATTGTAAACAAATCATCCTATAAAATCAAACAAGCAAACCAGTTTAGGAGAGAGCAAAGTCATAAGTCAGTTCCAAGTCCATGCAAACTGTTAAAATTACTACTTAACATTGGTGATCAAAGGCTTTTTTAAGCGGGGCTGTAAATCCCACCTTTCCAGGATGAACTTCTAGTTCCAGCAATCTCAAATACAGCCCTATTCCACACCCTCAAAAAAATACACAGATCTTGAAAATAATGTGTAGCCACGTGTATTGCAAAGCACTTAAAAAACCCAGCCGTTTAAGGCAGTCCCAGACCTACCAACAGAGATGCCTGCTCTAACACTGGAAGGGCACACAGTAGGCAAGGAATCCTTGATCTGGGAAATGCAGAGTCTGCCTTGGCAGCCCTGGGAGTTTTAAAGTCTATACTGTGTCATTTGTTTGTGGAGAGTCTGCTAGTATTTAAAGAATGAACCCAGGGGCATGGTAGAAGACATTTGAGTATAACTTTTTGGGAAGGTATTTAATTTTTTAATAATAGCTTTTATTTTTAATTTTCTAGAGGAGCTTATGCTAGATTTGGGGCCTTTTTTGGACTTTTTGCATGGAACGACTTGCAACACAGCCATGTAAAATCAGATATTTCAGTCCTGCTATATACTAGATCACAGGAGTCTTCAGACTGAGATCCAGTACTTAGAAAATACCTTGGAAGTGATACTTTGGAAGCCAGCTGACAGATCACTCTCTCCTTGTTACAGTTATTCTTGAAAAAGGAGAAATTAATGTTTGAATACAAAGGGCCAGGTTCCCCAAAACTTACAGTTATTGGAAGATTAATAAATGACTATGATTATGTTAATACTTTAACTGTCACATCTGTCCTTCCCTTCAGAGGCCTCACAGAGATGATTAACCAGAGTCCTGCCCCACTGTGATTTTCAGTTAAAGGAAAAGTGGTAGCATCTAAAACACAGTTGCTAACTTCAGATGTAATGCTTTAAAAGAACTGCACAACAATTGTGAACAATTAATGTATTTTGACCCAGAATCACAAAAGCACCATTAAAAGGGTTCACTTGCAATTACAGTTATTTTCTTTGCAGGTATTAATGAATGTGTTTAATATTTCAGAAGAGATATTAGATTTCTTATTAGATTAGGTGTCTAACACCAAGTATTAGATTTAATGAATCAATCACTTTAATGGATGACTTGTTCAGCTATAGAGACAACCATCTTCTAAAACAATTTTTAAATCTATTTTTCTTAGTCAACAATCTCTAAAAACCAAAAGCAGACCGATCATGTGGTTGTGTTTTCCTGAAAGCAAAAGACATATAGGCTACATCTGAACATGGATTTTCCCTTTCCTCTTGTTTTCATAACTTAGATGCCTCACTTTTAGGAGGGAGAGAGCTCAAGCATAGCTGGTGTCTTAGCAGAGGACCATTTTTCAAGACCAAGACAGGACCTAGAGGCTACAGCCCACTTAACCAGCACATATCCTGAAGCTGGCTGTTATTAACCACAGTGTGGACAGTTTGATCCCAAATGGTAGCAGGCTGACAGCCACCACGGAGATTACAGATCTGTTGAGTGTAAATCCACTGTCTAGCCTGCTTGCCTCTTAGTAGAGACATCCATCTGGAGAAGGCAGCACTGTGGATTTCTTTTACTGAACTGGACAACACATGTTTTGTAGATGCAATGCCACTAATAGCAGCCCTTGTAGGCAAAACCTGCAGAGCTGGACATGAAGTGAAATACATAATTCATTCTTTTTAAATGAAAAAGGGCTGCTGAGCTGCTTTGCTGCTGCAGAAGAGATGCTCCTGCTTTTTAAGTCACAGCACTAACACTTGGTGTTAATACATCTCAATCCTAAAAGCAGGGGAAAAATCTCACCCTAATTCTACTTCCAAAAAACCTGAGGAGTTTTTCTCAGGAGCAAGGTTTGTCCAAACAACATCTTCAGCAGGGCAAATGGTGCAGACAGGAATGCTGAAAAAATGCTGGATTCAACAAAGATAAGTGTCCAGCCCATAATGTCAACAAAGGTACCACACACACCAATGAACAGTATTTCTCTGGCACATCATTCAAAAGCAAGTTTTAAAAGGAAGATCTAGCTCAAAATTCAATGGTGATTATACAAGCCTCTGGCTGACTAATAAACCACTGTTCTTCCTCCTAGTATCTGAGAATGTCAAGATTACACAAGACTCACTAATGTTCTTAAAAGTGGTATATAAATATTAATTAACACCAGGAAACATTCAAGTGAAAGACCTGTCTTCAACTCTTTTCTTCTTTGCTGGACTAAGTGTGGTATTTAGGGATCTGTACTATTCTTTTCTGATTGCTGTTCAGAAAGGCACCTTGAAGTGACATGGAAGTACTTTGCTTTTTGGAGCCGTGAGCTTTGCTTCTGCTTCATGCAAATTCAGCAGTAGCTATATATCTAGCACACGTATCCTGAGACTTAATGCTAGTCTGCTTCACACAACTAAATAATTAGCCTTGTGAATAAGCAAAGGATTTGCCACTGACCCACTTCCTGAAGAGCCTGCATGAGGCTGCCAACAGCCTTGTTCCATCAGCACCAGAAGAAACCTCTCATGTCACTTTTGGCCTTCCCTCCATATTTTTCAATGCTGTGAAGCTCCAGCAAGGGTCTTGAAAGACACTCAGCTGTGGAAAAAAAGGTGTGGGAAAACTAGGGGCTGTGCAATGGGTAAGAGCACCTCACAGCCCAAAGCCCCCTTGATGCCCCTGGCATTCTTGCCTGAAGACACTGAACATCTCAAGTTTCTTTTTCCCAGATCCGGTTCAGGGCATTGCAGGAGTTGCAAGTAGCTTCTGCACACTGGGGTGAACCTGCATGTGATGGCAGCATGAGATGAGGTAATTTCAGGCATACCTTCTGCCTTATGAAGCCACTCCAGATAAAACCCTGGTGCAGGCAGTGCCTGAGGGTGAGCTGTGCCCTCCTCTCCTCCCGGCTTTCTTAGCAATAATATGCACCCAGAATAGAGGAGGGCCATACTCTGTGTGGGTACTTCTGCACTGGTAAAGCTGTCCTAGCAGAAACAGGGACTGCATCTTCATCAAAGTTTTGCTGATTGTGTGGGTGAACCTACAGCAACAGGCCTGCTCTTTCACAGAAATAATGAATGACTTCATGCTTTTTTTGCCAGCTCCTCCTCCCTGTTTTCTGCCCTTGCCACATCCCCATTCCAGCAGTGACATATTTTCAATACAAAGCTTAAGCATTGGCATCCAGCACCTTTTATGATGCTCTGGGTTACTCAAGGCATCTGCATTGCTTTTCAGACATAACAGAGGATTTACAGATGCTTAGTGCCTTTCTGGAGGAGCAAATGAAATTGTGATTGACACCCTGAGGGCCATAAAATGGCACCAGACACTAATGTTTAGGGATCTGCATTTCACCTCTCTTTCTATTGACAGTAATGGCTGCTTAGGCACCTAGTACACATGTAGATACCTATTTATAGATACCTAAATGCAGTTGTATTCATCTGGAGCTGAATCCTGCTCTTCAGTCTCTGCAGAGTAGACCTAACCAACAGCTGCAAAGCCATTACTGGATTTTTTTTTTCTTTCAACAGCTTATAGACTATTACTGCCGTTGCACATGGGAGTTCTTATCAGGTTCTGATTGCACTAGACACCCGAACAGAAGTGAGCAAATCTGACCTCAACTTTTCAAAATGCCAGGAAAACAAAGTTTCAAAATTAAAAGTGTCCATGGCAAAATAAGGTTTCGATAAAGGTTTAGATAAACTACTTTACATGAGTACACCTACGTTTTAGACGACAGAATAACTAGCCATTACAGGTGAAGTAGGCTGTCCAGTGAAGACAATTAAAGTACATTGGAAGCTGTTCAGAAAGACTAGTTGAGTGTTTTATAAACAGGCTCCATAAGGAACTCACAAGGTTCAAGCAGCTCTTACTGCTAAATTGAAACTGAATGAAATAACAGCAAACTCAAACCAGGGTATGTTTTGCTGTTTCATTCAGAGAAACAAATTCAAGAATGCTTTGCTTTCTATTTCACAAGGCAGTGCAGCTATTAAATTGGTTTAGTTTGTAACGTTACCTCTATGCAAAAAAAACAAAAAAAAAAAAAGAGAGAGAAAAGAAAAATAAAAAAAAAAACCTTCTTCCATAAAAATGGAAAAATTACCTATAACGGGGCTGTCAATGTAGCACTCTATATTTCCCCACGATTCAGTCTTACACATGGAATAAAATGGTAATGTTCTTTTTTAAACTCCAGCAGTTACTAAAATAACAAAGGTGAGATTATAAGCAAAGATAGCTTTCAGCTTTATCCTGAACTTAAAATATAAAATACCTCTGCTTGTCAAAATAAGATTGCACCCTTGAAAGATATGAGACTTGCATAAATGGATGAACACCTTGGGAGAAGACTTTTAATGCTAGGATTAATTTATTAACTACCATTACTACTCTATTAACTGCAGAGATACATTGATCTTGAAGTCCTGTTTTCAAAAGGAAACATACTCACCCTGACTCCATTAAAAATGTCTCACCAAACTGCATCAGTCAAACCAACCTGTCTGTTCAAGAGTTGTTCACAACTCTTAAAATAAAAGGTCCCAGCAGTTAACTTCCATATCATGCTCCCTGGCAGGTAAATTCATACCCCCCACATTGATGGACTAGTGCCACCAGATAGCTCTGTTCCTAGCCGCAACCCATTTCTTACTGCATCTGAGACCTCCGGTGAGTCCAAGACCCAAAATTAACCTGGCGTGTCTTATCAACCATGCACAGGAAAAAAAATAAAGGAGCTAATTGAGTTACAATATGGTGAGGTATAATGAAAAAATATACAATGCAGATGGGATTTAATAGGAAAAAGAATATATGTATCATTAGGCAAAGACGTGGGCTCTAGGAAACTGAAGGAACATTGAGAGAAGTTTTTCATCTTCGAATAATGAAAGGTTGGCTTGGTGACCTCCTTGCTAAAGGATAGAGCCTTTCTCGTGAAACTGTAAGTACTAAAGAAGATAAACTCTCTTCCCTTGATCTGTGGATTTGAAAATTCACCATCAGGGATCTTAGAGCAACAGATGGCATGTCTGTCCCCAAGACTCTTGTTTGCCTGCCCTGTAAGAACATCATGACAGTTTTGCGGCTATTTGCTCTACATTTTGAAATATAATTTTGAAGAACTTTGCACTTATAAGATTGTCTCAATTTCTAATGGAAAACTTCATATTTTGAGTGTGAGGATAATTTCACTTTAACTCACATTTCTTCAAAGTAAGATGCCTCAAGGTCATACAATAAAATGATCCCTTTAACATAACTAGCAAGCTATTTTGAAATTCAGAGAACAAAGTTTACTTGGGGATAAATTAATGGTTAATGGCCATGCAGATGCACCTATATAATCAAACTTCTCTCCTCTGTTTTTCCACATCACTTCATATCTGAACTGCACGTGCTATGCCATTCTGAACACAAATCACCTAGATGTTACCTCCCTGTTGGAAGGCTGGCAGGCAGCCATGGGGCCCCATGTGTGACTACGCACTCCTGGAGCCACACACCCCGCACTCCAGCAGTATTACAGCAGTCGTTATCTCGTGCATTTGTACAGAGCCATGCAGAGGTCACAGACTTTGCAATCTGGGAAGAGGAGACCACTTAGTCCTGCCTCAACAAGAGCCGTGATGATGTGAAGATACACAGATGTATATCAAAGTGATGCTGAGAGGGGTCACTCTGGGAACACTGCTCAAAGCTGCAGCAAATGAAGGGGCTCTGGCACAATGATTTAAAAACAAACCTCTGGAAAGAAGCAGAATCCTGGCAATGCTCCAAGGACCTTTCCCAAGTACCTCTGAGCACCAGATGGACTTTTTCCAGCAAAGCCACCGATTATGTGTAACGCAGACAAAAGGCACAGAGGAGTTCGTGGTCCTTAACCGGGGCTCTAGCAAGAGCGAGCTTCCTTTCCCCGTACCGGAGTCCAAACCAGAACTTAGGAGAACAGAAAGCTCTTTCACCCCTGCACGCACGCAGGCAGAGTGGAAGCGTCTAGTCAGTCGTAGACAAGTCACTGGGGGACTGCAGCGGTTTCAAATAAAAATAGTGTGATGGAGGTATGTTTATGGAAACATCAAATACAAAAAGAAAGGCAATGTAAAACATATTTTGCTTTTTATAAGGCATATTTAGCATTTTATAAGGTATACTGTCCCAAGCAAGGAATGGAAAATTGCAAAGACGTTGAGAGCACTCAGCCAGGCTCAGTGTTATTAAACCTCAGTCACCCCAAAGTCCTACTCATTGCATAGTGCATTCTGTGTGCGCCTGCAAGCAACAGAAAAAGACCTTAAGAATGATGCTCTCTTTTCACATGAAAACCACAGGCTTTGTTTGTATCACAGATGTAAATAATCTTCTCGTTCCATCTGTGGCAACCCTGGCAGATTGTGTATGGCGTCACTGAATCATTTAATATCTTTATCAATAAGCTGAATCTACACCCTCAGAAAGTTTGCAGATGACACCCAGTCAGGCGGGTGTGTTGATCTGGCTGAAGGTAAGGATACTCTACAGAGGGATCTGGACAGGCTGGATCAATGGGCTGAGGTCAACTGTATGAGGTTAAACAAGGCCAAGTGCCAGGTCCTGCACTTGGGTCACAACAACCCCTGGCAACACTATGGGCTTGGGGAAGAGGTGCTGGAAAGCTGCCTGGTGGAAAAGGACCTGGGAGTGCTGGTGGACAGCTGGCTGAACTTGAGCCAGCAGTGTGCCCAGGTGGCCAAGAAGGCCAACAGCATCCTGGCTCGTGTCAGAATTAGTGTGGCCAGCAGGACTAGGGAAGTGACCATGGCCCTGTACTCAGCACAGGTGAGGCAGCAACGTGAGTACTGTGTTCAGTTTTGGGCCCCTCTCTACAAGAAAGACCCTGAGGTGCTGGAGCGTGTCCCAAGAAGGGCAATGAAGCTGGTGCAGGGTCTAGAGAACAAGTCTTATGAGGAGTGGCTGTTGGAACTGGGGTTGTTTAGTCTGAAGGAAAGGAGGCTCAGGGGAGACCTTACCACTCTCTACAACTACCTGAAAGGAGGTTGTAGAGAGGTGGAAGACAGTCTGTTCTCGCATGTAGCAAGTAATAGGACACAAAGAAATGGCCTCAAGTTATGCCAGAGGAGGTTTACGTTGGGTATTAGGAAAAATTTATTCAAAGAAAGCATTGGAATAGGCTGCTCATGGAAGTGGTGGAGTCCCCATTCTTGGATGTATTTAAAAGCCATGTAGATGGGGTGCTGAGGGACATGGCTAAGTGGTGACCTGGCAGTGCTAGGTTAACAGTTGGACTTGATGATCTTGAAGGTCTCTTCCAACCAAACCAATTCTAATTCTATGATTTGCTGCTTTGTCTCTTGCCTTTCTGAATAAGCCCATTACTGCTTCTTGGTGGCTTACAACAGACCAACATCTTCCACACAGGAGGTGGGTGTGCGAAAGAGCAAAAGTGCACATGCCTGTTTCCTGCAATCTTCTATCTCCCAGCCTGTGCCTAAACCCCAGGCTGTTTGGCAGCTTCACCCTGATTACTCTTATAAAGTTCTCAACTTGTCACCTTGAATCTTGCCTAGTGCAGTTTAAGCCACACTACCTTTTATATGATACTTTCTCCACAGCTGGAGAACTGCAACAGCCTTTTATAAAGTATTTGAAGACTACTATTATGTCTCTCCTTCAATCATCACTAGGCTCAAACTACTTACAGGAGTTGACTCTGTGGCAATGCTCTGAAATTTTCTGTGTTCACACAGGAATGAGGCCATCTCTAAGAGGCATTTGAAAGAAAATTGCACTGCACACATTAGGAGAAGGCAACACTGGATGCTTGTCTGGAATACTAAATGCTACTTCTGGGAGATCATCAGTGTTGTTCTTCTGCAGAGGCATATGCAAGAAAGCAGACAGCATGATTATTTCTAAACAGTTACTATTCGGCAATGCAAACAATGCATAAAATCCAAATTCAGGATTAAAGCTGAAAGAACCTGCTCTACAGCAACTAAAAATGCAAAGTGACATTAGGAAAACCATAAATACTTCCTGGAATATAAAGCCATGTTCATAATTTTTGTATCTGCAACTGAAATGTAGTATTTTAAGTCAACTCAGTATAACTTTGCTCAAAATTTTTTCATCACGGAATCACATAATTTATTTACTTCTCCCTTGAGAATGTGAATACAGTAGAGGCCACCATTTTCCAAGTTTTAAACACGCTTCTAGTCTAATCTATTACATACATTTCTAAAGTGTCTATCACTTCAGTTTCTTGGCATGCTTCAGGTAATATCCACAAATTAAAGAATAACATATCGTGCTCCCCTTCCCACATCTCCAAATCTTTGCTTTTGTGGGTTCTTAAATGTGAGCTACCCTCCTGGGGGGCAATTCCACTAGTACAAGTCTGACTGTACAAAGTGCTGTGTGACTACCTGAGAAATATTGAGCATCTTTGTTTTCTACTGAATTAAACTGAGTTTACTTTGAAGTATAGGGCACAAAACTAGGAGAGAGCCTTAATAAAATTCTACTTTTCATTACAGGTTTATAGAAGTAAACCTCATCTCTAGTGGGATATAGACTGATAGAGAACATTAACACTCAAAGCCTCTTTTATCAGTTGTTGCTGATAAACAGGGCAACTGGGGTTGTTTAGACTGGAGAAAAAGGAGGCTCAGGGGAGACCTTATCGCTGTCTACAGCTCCCTGGAAGGAGGTGGTAGCAAGATGGGGGGCAGTCTGTTCTTGCATGTAGCAAGTAATAGGACATGAGGAAATGGCCTCGAGTTGTACCAGAGGAGATTTGGGTTGGGTATTAGGAAAAATGTATTCCCAGAAAGGGTTGTCAAGCATTGGAACAGGCTGCCCATGGAAATTGTGGAGTCCCCATCCCTAGATGTATTTAAAAGCCATGTAGATGGGGTGCTGAGAGACATGGTTTAGGGGTGACCTGGTAGTGCTGGGTTAACGGTCGGACTCTGTGATCTTGAAGGTCTCTTCCAACCAGAACGATTCTATGATTACAGAATAAAAAAACCCAAAGCAGCAGCTGTGGACATCCCCAGCTTGCTGGAGAATTCTTTTCCCAAAGCAGCCAGAGGTGAATCAAAGGTGAAAACCAGTAAAAAGGGCTAATTTTTCATTCACCGCAACTTTCCTTCCAGGCCTTTCAGACCTAAAATAGACACAGGAAATGGTGTTTATTAAGATGAACACTTCCTCAAGCCACCGTGAACCATGCGCAGGGCAGGTCTGGGTGGCGAAACGTCAGCGCCCTCAGCGAGATCGGCCCAGGAAGCCCCGCGCGGAGGAGCCACCGACGGGCGTCAGCTGCGATCGACGAGCTCGGCCGCTCGACGGACCGCCCTGCTCGGCGGAGCGGCGTGCGACTGTCTGTCCCGGCAGCGGGGCGGTTGACGCCGTTGCCGGGAGAGGAGGGCGGCTGGCGGCGGCGGCCATGGCGGCGGTGGTGGTGGAGGAGCAGCTCTACCCGCGGGGCTCCATCGAAAATGACTTCAACTACGGAAGCAACGTGGCTTCGGCCAGCGTCCACATCCGCATGGGTATGAGTCGGAGCACCGCACGCCCCCTCCCTCAGCCCTGCGCCCAGCCTGGCGGAGAGGCGCCGGCTGCCTCCCCTCGCTGGGCGGTCAGAGGGAACCTCCTCCCCCGGCGCTTCCGACACGCTCCTCTCCCTTAACCCCATATCGCTTGTGGCGTTTGCCTGAATTCAGTAATACCTGCGCAGTATTAACCTTCTGGGCAAAGGCAGTGAGCTGGGACGGTACTTAGTCCAGGCTAGGCGGAAATTGAGTGGCCGGCAAAAGATTTTAACATTTAGGTGTATAGGGGGTAGATCTTTTAATCAGAGGGATTAAATCCATATAGATTCAGACTTGTTTTTCCCCCGAGTGATGCGTTTTGAAGCCCAAACATGATACACGAGGTAGATTAATGTTTAAAATTTATGCTCATAATTACAGTAATTTAACCAGGGTGCTGAGGGATTTGATTTTTTTTCTTTAAGGTCTTAAAGCATTGTCTCCTCTGCTAAGTGTTTGTGTGCTATAAGGTCGTGTTAGCGTCCGTGAAATACTGCTTTGCTGTTAATATGTAGGTCTCAAATGCATCGAATACTCTTGAAGAAGGTGTCTGATCAGTAATCCTTGCTGAAATAGTGTTATTGGATACATTTTGGAATAAAAACAGCAGTGCGCTGTGGATTTTTTATTAGATGTTTCTGCTTATCAGGAGACCTCTTCCTATAAAAATACAGTTTTATCTTGTTTGGAAAATAAAGGACACCATAGGAAATATGAAGGATGCATTAGCATGAGCATTTTGCCTAATGGACTTGGCCTCCTTCCAGTAGGAACAGTGACTATATGATATATCTGTATGTCCTGAACCACTCGCCACTCTTCATAATTGTAGAATTATGAAGCCTGTTATCTTAATTCAGTACAATGCAAGTCGCAAATGATGATAAACATTATTTCACATGGCAGAAGGTCACATAGATATTATTATAAAACTTCTTCCTTTTTGAATTTTTATGGCTGTTTCTGACTTCCACAGAATTTTCAAGTTACTCTTTCCTCATTTAGATCCATTAGATACCGTTAATGTGATGGAGCATCTATACTGTTAGTAATTTCTCAGTGAGATTAGGTGTTTGTAGTTTTTAAAATGGTCCGAAGTAAATCCCTTGCAAATGTTTTTTGTATGTCTTTTGTCATCATTGTTATTGTTTAAATAAGGAAGTTCAGGAATAAGTGTAATTTTGCTGGAATACAGTGTCAATCCTTTAAGGAAAAATGGCTTCTTAACACATTGTCTCTGCTTTTTCATTGAATAAAGAGTTTCTAATGGTTCCTTATCAAATAGAAAACTTGCATCTGATTTACCGTTGAACTTTGTAAGTGTAACTCAAAAGTTATTTCATTTTTATTCTCCTTGTTCTAGCTTTTCTACGAAAAGTCTACAGCATCCTTTCCATTCAAATTCTTTTGACCACAGTCATATCTGCAATTTTTCTGTACTCTACTGGAGTGCAGGCATTTGTTCATGCAAGGTAAATCCTAAAATGAAATGGAGCTGTTTATCATGTCTTAAGTATAGTTTATGTCATTTGTTGCTCAGGAACACTTCAGTATTCCTAATCATTTTTAATGCCCTGTGTTTTGATTGTGTAATAGAAATTTTGTAACCTTATTAAGAAATAACTTTTCTCTGACATTTTTCTCCTTGGTTTATTATTAAATTTTTTTAACTATTACCAGTAAAGTTTATTTTATTTAATACTTTATTAATAGTGCTCACTTTAATATTTACGCTATGAAAACCTATATGTCAATTGCAGAACATCTCGATTATTGACATTTCTTGTTTTATGGTATAAGCATCTACTTTTAGAATCTGTTTGGAATGCAGTTTATAGGTACTTATTCCAAAAAGCTGAACTATGTCTTGCTCCTGTCCCTCCCTCCCCCATCTGCTTTTGGTTTGTTTGGGGTTTTTTTCTGGAAAACTAGTCTGCTAAAATTCCTGTGGGCTTGCTTCTTTTTGCCTCGTAGATTTTCATGAGAAAAAAAACAAATCTCAAAATTGAAACTGTAGTGAACAAGGAGGGGAAAAGAACAACTGGGGAAAGGAGGAGAGCACTGAGTCTAGTTTCTGTTTTGCCATAAGAGCACTTGCAGGCTGTGCTTTTACTTTCACTTCAAAGCCCAAATAAAAAAGGAGCATGAAACACTATATGGAAGTTTCTTTGGCACAATTAGTGCCCATGTTTGTTTTATTCAGATGCTTATGAAAAACAGTTCTCTGAATGAGGAGTTCTTAATGGGCAAAAAATTACGTATACTTTAATATTCTTAGTCTAGTACAGATGGATTTTCCTCTTCATATAGGTTCACCTCCAGGTGAAGATACCTGGGCAGTCTTTAGCTTCAGTATGAAAAAATTATCTTTACTTGTGACTGTACTATTTTTAGCTGATTATCTGTGGTGGTACGTTTTACAGTTTTATTGTAAAACTTGCTTTACATTTACTTTGGTTATATATGGAGCAGTATCTTTATCTAGGTGATCACTTAAAAACTGGGTTTTATATAAGCTGGTTTTTAGTCTCCCAGATATTTTAATTTTGATTACCTTTTTTTGTGTGGAACTTTACAGACCTGCCTTGCTTTTGATATCTGGGTTTGGATCTTTGGCTATAATCACGGCACTGGCCCTCTGCAGACACCAGCATCCTGTGAATTTATACCTTCTGTTTGGATTTGTAAGTATTTATATAACTTCAATTTTAATAGTCCCTACAATATTTTTCATCGTGATTAACTTCTTAAAGGAAACTAGTGGTGGGTAATTTGTTTTTCGTGTATTCCTTGAAAGATAGCCTATATACTTAAAAAGGTCTGAGTTATTTTTTGGAGATTCTGTCCACAAGTTGTTCCAAGATAGCCTTTAGTCAGGTTTCTTCCAGCATCTTTTTAGGAAGAGCGTTAGAACTTGGCATTAAGTTGAGCAAGCTTTATTTTTTATGTGTCTGTATAAATATACCTATCGATCTGCTCTCATTGTTCTGTTGATATGAGTGGTTTTTCTGTGAAACTGCTCAGTAGGAAAGGAGGAGGTATTTCTGTTACCTTAGTTATTTAATGGACAGCTTTCAGCAGAGACCCAAATGCAACCAGCCATATGTGTTTATTTTTTGCATTGTTTTCTTTTTGATGCTAAATTCTGAGCATGTTTCCAACACGGTCAACTGGAGCTGACCTCAAGTTTCAGTCTCCTGCCTACTGTTGCAAATTTGCAGATATGGGCTAACTGTTGCTCTTGGATATTTTGGTTTAAACAGAATATGGGTTAAATGTTCCATTATTTCTGACCTCTTGGTTCATGACATAGAGACTTCTCTCATACTTTATTGTAATGAAACTTAATTTGAAATTATCTTTTAGAAAAACTCAGTGCCCTTACTAGCCTTCAGCCCAGACATCAGGAATATGTTTAAATTCCCATTAGCCCTTGTTTTGAAACAGCTAAAAGGAATTGATGCAGACACTTAGCTGTCTTACAAAATATTACAAGTATATTAATTTTATAGCCCCTGAATAGTTTGTAAGAAGTGTGATAAGAGCGATGTGTGCTTTGAGTAGAAAACCTAAATGACATTTTTCTGTAGGGGCATTTTCAGTTTATATTGTATTATTTTTATGTAGCACAACAGCTTCTTGTTTTCATATACAAAGCTTAAACAAGAAAGCTAATGTAATGCATGCTGGGATTATATAGCACAATGGAACTCATTGCATGTGAAGTCTCTATGTAAGTGTTTTGTGTGTGTGTGTGTTTGGCTTTTCTTTTATCCTTGTAATTTTTTGTTTTTACTTTTTGTAGGTCCTACTGGAAGCACCGACAGTTGCAATTACAGGTAAATGGTAGCCATCCTAGTGTCTGATTCCATAATGAAATTTGAAAAGGAATCCAGTATCTTGTACTAATTGCCATCTGACATTCCTAGATGTGACAAGTGATAATAAATCCACTGTTTGAAAATTTTAATGACAGTGATACAAATTTAGGAAAAACCAGGGAATCAAGGGAGAAAACTGGATTCTGATTGAAACTCTGCAAACCTGAAGGGAGAGATGAGTTGTGCCGTCTGTTCTTTCAGTGCAGCTAGCAATGTTCTTTTCTAGGCAGCCAGAAATAAAAGTCACTTGAGCAGTCGGCCACCACCCCATAAAGTAGCTTGTGTGCCAAGAACAGAGCTTCGCTCTCCCTGGTGTCCCATGGGCAGCACTCAGCAAAGCTGATCTGCAAGTGAAGTATCCCTACCGCCCCCCTCAATTTCCTCCAAGGGAATTTGAGTTTGGACAGTTTTGTACTTCGTTGTCAGGGTTCAGACAGGGCTTTGTGCAGACAGTCATGACATCAACTTGCACTGCAGCTTCCAGCATAAGATGAAACCTCTTCACCGTGGCTTAGGATTGCCTGCAAAAAAAGGTCATTTGGGGAAAGGAAAGATTAAGGAGGGAAGAAAAAGCTTCTACTCGTTTTGCCTTCCAGTCTTCACAGCCTTCACAGAGGACTAATTTTTTTTTTTCTTGGTTTTCAGTATCATGAAAAATTCAGATAGCCTTTTCCTTAAGATCTCATATATCTACTTATGTTCTCTTTTGTGTGTGTTTGTTTTTTATTATGAGTAGGGTAGATCCATTACTTCCATTTAAGAAGCTACAGCTATAAAAATAACTGTCAAACTTAGCTAATGCAAGGGTCCATGAGTCCTGTATCATGATATTGAAGTGCAAAGACAAGTTCAGGCATAATTTATTTTTTCTGTTAAAAGTTAAGATGGTTTTTTTTCCTGTATGTGAAAGTTTAAACTTCTGCCTCCTCAAAAGATAACTTAGCAAAATGCATAGCGTTGTGTTCTTTAAATGACAGTTTACTTTTTCTGTTTTTAGTGAGTTTCTATGATGTGTCTGCCGTCTTGCAAGCCTTTATTCTTACTACTGCTGTATTTCTTGGACTGACTGCATATACCTTGCAGTCAAAGAGAGACTTCAGCAAATTTGGAGCAGGGTATGTTGTCACCATAATGATTTTTTTAATTGTTTTTTTGTTAAGATAGTTTTTCCTTTTATAAAGTAAGCTTTGCAGATATAAGAAGGAACACAGATCAATAGAACCTGCTTCAAGGGGATGGTGAGGGTGTTATCTATCTTAAATTATTAATTTTAGGCAGCTCTGCTTTAAAAGTAGGAAATTCTTTTTTGTGATTATGATTCTTAAAACCATAGTATTATACTAGAAAACTAGTTTACCTGGATTTTTCACTGAGACAGAAAGCAGCTGCTTCAAATATTTTTTAATAAAACTAAAGTTAGAACATAGCTTTTGACAGCTTTATAAAACAAGAGTTTTACTGCTGCTACCAATGAACAGTTGGCATCAAAGAATTATGGACATTTACTTAAAAAATACATTGTGAAGAGGAAGGGATTTTAAATATGGTCCTGCTTGACAGTGGGGTTGGACTTGATGATCTCCAGAGGTCCCTTCCAACCCCTAACATTCTATGATTCTATGATTAAGTAAAATTTAAAAGAACAGATATTGTTGCTCACAGTTTAATTTTTTTTTTTTTCAGACTCTTTGCTTGTTTGTGCATTTTAATCCTCTCAGGTTTCTTGAGGGTAAGATACCTTGTGTTCAAGGTTAAAAAATATTCTTTAACATAATTCTTCTAGTAACTTCTAGTATAACAAAAAGGTTTTTGACTGTCCAATATAGCTTAATGAAAGAAATTTTCTAACCAGAACCACTGCTGTAGATCATGCTGGTGATCTTTTAACCATTCATTTCCAGTTTACATTTTTGTTGGATGCTGCTCTTGCTAATCTAAAAGTGGTATTAGCATTGATTGACAAAATTTGTCAGTCAAGACCTGCTACTTGATTGAGAGAATGGGAAGGAGATTAGGCTTTTTTTTTTTTTTTTTTCCTAATTTTTCTGCTGCTGATATTCTGGAGACCAGAGCTTCCTCTCAAGTTGGGGCACTTCTGCTCAGTTAAAGAGATTGTGTGACTGGGGACTATATGAAATAAGAACATTGATATGTCATTGTAATACTGTATTTGTGTGTACTTAAGTATCCTTTTTTAAGTGTGGGTATCATTATGCAGGTATTTTAATATTTAAAAGAAAATGAAATTTACAATATTTTTTTTCCTGTTTCATTTGCCTCCAGCTGTTTTTCTATAGTGAGACAATAGAGTTGGTGTTCGCAGCTGCAGGAGCTCTTCTGTTCTGTGGATTTATTATTTATGACACTCATTTGCTGATGCACAAGCTGTCCCCTGAAGAGTACATACTGGCTGCCATCAATCTCTACTTAGACATCCTCAATCTCTTCTTACACCTGCTGCGTTTACTGGAGGCATTTAATAAAAAATAGGCAGAAGTGGTGTGGTTTAACTATAGCCTATATGAAGTAAAGCATTTGGATCATCTGCAAACTGTGTAGTTCTATCTTCTGGAGACTGAACCTGTATTACTTTTTCATTTCATTAATATTGATCCCTCCTTAGGATAGAAAAAAGGCTTTTTTAAGCAACTAAAGTTCTTCTCTAGAGCATTGTGGCAGGTGCAGCCTCCCCGACCGACAAAACAGGGCAAAACCAGGGCATGCCAGAATGGTTTGGTACTTCTCAGATGTGAAGCCACATCTTATGGTGATGAAGTGGTGCCTCAGTGTTTATACCCTTAGCCTGTTTTGCCTGGGCTTGCCCTCCCATCAGTTAGAATGACCACAGTGCACCCTCAACTAGGGTATAAATGGAGCACCACCTAAGAACCAGGTGAGTTGATTCTCTGCAGAGCAGTGGGCCTGGCAGTTGGACCCTTCCCTTGGAGATGCCATCCAAGGATACTTCCACAGGTTGAGCGAGTCTTTGTGTATTGAGTGAGCCTCACCCTTCTTTTGGTGAGTGATACTTTGGGCACTCTTGTGTGGGAGGTTTCGCTTCTATGAGTGAGTGTGTGCCCATTTTGGTTCATCTTTCCTTAAGGTTTAGGAATTAGTTGCGTAGTAGTTACATTCCCAACAGACTGTCAGAAGGAGTGCTGGGCAACTTGGGTTGCCGTAAATCCCTGTTTTGATAGCTGCTGCTTTGTTTTGTGGGTGCCTCCATGACATTTATTGGCATAGTTGACAGGATGCCAATAGAGGAATTACTACAGAGGCACAACTGTGCACCTACTCCCTTGGATGTAAAATGGGCAGGGGAGAAGTCTGACCCCGTAGCAGTTGTGGGAAAACTGGAACAAGTCCCTGTAACGTTTTAGAGTGGTGCAGATAAAGGGGTGATGTGTGCCATCCTAGATGCTTGTCTAGTCCAGGCACAGGATCATTCTGAAATGCTAAACTTCACATTATTTGGAGAGAGAATTGAGAAGAGAAAAGGAGCAGATGCATTTGTTGATGGAGTTTATGCAGACAAAAGATTTGCCCATGGCTGTCCAAATCCACAAGTTAATCACAAGTGCAGACCCCAAGGATTTGGATGAAGACAGCTGGGGAGACCCTAGTGAAAACTGCCCTGATGAAACAGAGGAATTGGGGGAAAAGGAGGTGCGCCCTGTTATTAAAACAGAGACACATACAGGACCACATGGTGCAAACCCCAGGACCGTTGTCCGTACCACCCCCTGGTTGTGATCCCAGCTCAGTGAGCTCCAGGACAGGTTCTCATGCAACCTGAGTGAAACTGAGGCAGAGTATTTGTGGAGAGTCTCTTTAACTGGGGGTGATGAGGCAGAGGGATTTTGGGGTCCCAGAGTGTTTCTGAGTGAGGGGCTGCCAGGAGACCAGTTGGTCACATCCTGAGTGGTTTATGGGGCTGGGGGTGTGCAGCCTCAAGAAAGGGGAAAGCCAGCTGTTACTTGGGTAGAAGGGAGTAATTAACATGCTGCCGTCATTTCAGTCACTTCTTAAATCAATTTGCACTTGACGTAATTCACAATTAAAATGTTTGCCAACTTCTGATTGCTCCAGAGTAAGCCTCTCTCTGCTGTTCTGTAGCTGCTGGCAATGTTTCCTTTGGCATTCTAAGTGCGTGTACCACATAAAGGTAGCCTTATGTAAGTAAAACATTGCGATGTTTTACTAAGCTGATTTTTTTTCTAGTTTTTGTTTGGTAAAGTGGACTGCTATCGCTAACAGATACTCCGTTCTTGTTAAGGGCTGTCAGATTATCATGTAAGGTGGGAGGGTGTTAAAACAATTAAAAGGAATGTTCTTCATTTAAGTGTTATTTATTGCCTGTCTTTCAGTGTTCTGAAAAATGATTTGAAGATGGATTTTGGCATTTTATCAACTTGTGTATATCAAGGTTAATTGTCTTTCAATAAAAATTGGAAAACCTTTAGCCTGTGCTTGCAGCTGAGACTGGAGAACCTCAGGGCGCTGGGAATGAGCACTGCAAACCCTGGCTGGGCAGGCAAGCACTGGCTGATGGGGAGCGGTACTACCGCAGCGGCCGCTTTCCAAGCTGTTGAAATCCTGGAAGGGCAGGCAGGGTAAAAAAACAATTTTGAAAGATTTTTCTTACTTCATATTCAGCATGGGAAGTATTGTTACCACTCGCCTGCCCTGCCAGGGAGGTTAGCAAAAAGGCAGCATGGTACTTGGGAAATGTCCCACATCCTACCACCAGCAGTGACGAGTTCTTTCTGTGCTTGTGTGGTGAACCGACCACATGATTTTTCTGCCTTATTAAAACAGTGAGCAAAAAACTCTATTTCCCATAATAGGGGACCGCGACAGCTTGGTTGAGGCTATTGAATCATAGAATCATTAAGGTTGGAAAAGACCTCTAAGATCATCAAGTTCGATCATCAACCCAACACTACCATGACCACTAGACCACGTCCAGAAGTGCCATGTCTATGCACTTTTTGAACACCTCCAGGGACGGTGACTCCACCCCTGGGCAGCCTGCTCCAATGCTTAACCACTCTTACAGTAAAGAAATTTTTCCTAATGTACAACCAAAACCTCCCCTGGCACAACATGAGGCCATTTCCTCCTGTCCTATCACTTAATTACTCTTGGGAGAAGAGACCAACACCCACTTCTATACTATCTCCTTTCAGGTAGTTGTAGAGAGCAATAAGGTCTCCTCTCGGCCTTCTGCAGACTAAACATGCCCAGCTCCCTCAGCCACTCCTTGTAAGACCTGTTCTCTAGAGCCTTTACCAGCTTTCTTGCCCTTCTCTGGACCTGCTCCAGCACCTCTTACACTCTTTTATACTTGTGGCACCCAAAACTGGACACAGTACTCAAGGTGCGGTCTCACAAGTGCTGAGTACAGGGGCACGATCACCTCCTTACTCCTGCTGGTCACACCGTTTCTGATACAGGCCTGGATGCCCTTGGCCTTCTTGGCCACCTGGGCACACTGCTGGCCAGCTGTCCACCGGCACTCCCAGGTCCTTCTCCACCAGGCAGCCCTCCAGCCCCTCTTCCCCAAGCCTGTAGCGTTGCAGGGGGTTGTTGTGGCCCAAGTGGGCCCGGCGCTTGGCCTTGTTGAACCTCGTACAGCTGGCCTCAGCCCATCGCAGAGCCCTCCTACCCTCGGGCCGATGGGCGCTCCCGCTCACTTTGGTGTCACCTGCGAGCACGACGGCGAATTGTTTCGAGGGAGCGCGCTGGCTTCTCTCTCCTGCCCCAGGGTTCCGTCAAGGAGCGCGTGGCAGCGGCTAAGGACACAGCCTGGCCTTTTCCCNCACGCGAGACCGGGGACGGTGGGCCTCGTGCGCGACCGGGACGAGCGGGGGGGAGGAAGGCGCCCGCCCCGCCTTACCGGCTCCTCTCTCTCTTCCTTCCCCTTAGGACATGGCGAAGAGCCTGAGGAGCAAGTGGAGGAGGAAGATGCGGGCGGAGAAGAGGAAGAAGAACGCGCCCAGGGAGCTGGAGAGGCTGAAGAAAATCCTGGGAACCAACGCGGATGTCGTCATGGAGGAGGTCAAGGAGTTGGCCACCGTGCTGCCCGCCGAGAAAGTCCTGGAGCAGAAGGGTGAGCTGGGCTTTCGCCGGGCGGCGCTGGCGTTACCGGGAGGGCCCTGCCGGCGAGCCAGGCCCGCCCCCACGGGAGCCCAGATACTCGGGCCCGGGGTTGCCCCACACCTGCCTTCTCAGTGCCCGGCTGTCTTTTCTTGCCTCCCCCCCATCACCCCTTCGCTCACGTTTCTAGCGTCTTTTTCGTTAATACCAGTTTTTAATGTTGCAATCACCCAAGTGCAGGGGTGCCCTGCGATATTCTCTGTTACTGTTTCGGCGGTTTTCACTACGGTGATCAGGCCATCCAGGTCGAGAACAATGAGTTGGAAAACCAAATCTTTATCTTCTAAAGCTAAGAGATGCTATGGAATCTAGTTATCTCACAACATTAGCTTCTGTATTGCATCTGCTCACTTGTGGAACAAGCTTATTAACTTTTGATTTAAAGTATGTAGTATTTTATAGAGTGACATCTGTGAAGACAGGTGAGTGAGGATTCACCACATAGCAGTTGTTCCAATTACCATTGTATTTGTGGTTAAAGTGGAGATAGGGTATAGTTTCCCTCCTAGTTTAAGGACACTAAATGTGTAAAAGTTGGACCTAAACCTAAAGTAATTTTGTAGATATTTTATCTAGAGTAGAGTGGTTTGGGATTTTTTTAATGTTCCATCCCAAGGTAGGTGTAGTAGGGACCCTGTTCTTGTATGCTAATTAATGCTGCATTGCACATGATGCAGGAGTGGGTGCCATTAGGTGGGTACAGATAAGGCCATCTTCCTCTCGATTCCTTGAATAGGATGTAATCTGTAAAGGAAGTAACCCAGGAAGTGGAAAAACAGGTTTTACACAGTTACATATTGGACAGGAGTCAGGAAGACACTTTCTCTTTCCAAAACTGCAGTCTAAACTAAGTCATAGTCCTTTTTGCTTCTCCAATTTATGCTACTTAAGCTGTAATGATAGTGCTGGTGTAAGCTTTTTATGTGACATGCAGAAGTCTCTTGAGACACCACAGTGTGGATATAGAACAATGCTAGTAATACTATCAGTCACACAGTTTTGTTAGCATTTCAGAAATTAGGAAGGACACAGAAGCGGTGTGAGGTTGAATAGCAGAGCCTGTAAGCTAAATTGAAAATGGAAGTATAATGCTAAATGAAAATACTTTCCCAGTTAAGGTAGCTTGGAGTAATTTGTTATTTTATCCATGGTTCTGATTTGTCTGATAAACCAGATGTAAAAGTTGTTAGTTATGGGATTACTAGGATCAATTTTCCAAAATGTTTTGGGGCACTGTCAGCCTTCTGATACTTACACTGAAGTTGGAGGAAACATCATTGTCTTAAATGTAGTTCCTGAAGCAAAGACCTGTCTCTGTCATTCTTGCACCCCCTTCCAACTCTGCTGGGAACTTTTCTACAAGTGGCCAGTTTCATTCAAGCTTTGTAGAGAGATAGAAGCCTCAGAAATACATAAGATACATATTTTACAAAATAACTGCAAGTTTTGTGAACATAATGGTGTCTTTGAGAGGACTCTTCAGCACTAACTTCATGAACATGAGAGATTTCACATCACAAAATGTTACAAGAGACTGAAGTAGCTGAAGGCTTCATCCAGAATATGCACTTTCTAAAGACACATGAATAATTTTCCAGCCTAAGGAAATATGTAGATGTCTTAGCAATATTTTCCTGTGGTACATCAAGGTATTTTTCACAGCATGCTATGAAATAATCTTTTTCCATTTTTCCCCCTATTTTTATTGTTAGGAAAAAAATAATGGAAGGTCTGCCTAGCCTTTGGTCAGAAATGGTTTTGTAGCTGTTTTTAAAACTTCGTGGGTGTGTGTCTGCTTTGATTACCTACTTTTCTTGGTCCTTTTCTCTTTGTCTTTAACCCCTTTGATAGGTTTTCTTTATGTCCTTGGACCACTTCCATTCAGTAGGTTCCTTCATGTTACTGATTACTACAGCATCCCTGAAATAGCCAAGTATGATAAAAAAGTTGTGCTGTCTGAACAACTGGTATTTTTTGTCCAGGGGTATTTCTTAATTTAGTCAATATTACAGCTGACATTTGTTGTGGATGTGCTTTGTTGCAGTCCAGATTTGTGTAACAGATTAACCTCAATCATATGATAGGACAGGAATCAGAGAAGGAGCTTATGTAGTGTTAGTTTTCTTGGAGTGTTGGAATTTTTTTGTGTTGTGTTTTTGGAGACCATCTCTCCTATGACATTTGGAAAACAATGCTGCTAAGAAGGCCTGATGTTGTGTTTCTTTGCCTCAGGAAGCTTCTGGAGCTGGAACTTTTTTTGCTGCACCTGTCCCAGCAGACAGTAAGCCCCTCTGCTGACTGGAAGTATTTGTATCCCAGCTTTAGGACTTCCTATGCAGATCTCTGTGGTGCAGGTCCATGTAGACTATCAGCATGCTTCAAGTATTGAAGCAGCACGTTGGCCTTTTCCTCATGAACTTTGTCTCCCAACATCAGACAAGCACAATAGAAAAAAGTATTTTTTCCTCTCTGTAAAAGCTTCTGGTAATGCTTTTAGAGTTGCACATAGGTGGTTTGGAAACAAGGTTGAAAGTAAATAGTAGAGCGCTGTTTAGATCTTTGCTTAACGAGGTTGTTACCCTTGTAGTGTTGTAGTGTTGTCTCACCAAGACATGACATTCATGTGGTGTTAGCTAGCTGGGGACACCGTTCTTGGAAGTGACCATGTTACAGGCAGTCTTCTTGATCCTAGAGGTTAATATATTTAGAGACTGAAATAGAGAATTAAACTTAACCTCATGCTCACTTTTTGAGGCAAATGTAGCATCACTGGCTCATGCTTCATACTGTCGTCGTATTTCAGCTTTCCTCTTTATTCTCTTCACCTGTCTTCACCTTCCACTCAATTTAATTTTTTAGAACAGATCTTAAACATTACATCATAAAAAGTGTTTAATTGTGCATATGTTTCAGTAAGCTTATGGCTTCCTGTATAGTTGCAGTGTTTGATGGAGACCACACACAATGTTTTTAGACACAGCATTGGAACAGATGGCAGACTGAAAAATAAGGTGCTTTCCCAAGATATGGACCTTTAGGGAAAATTCTGCTTGTTTACTGCCAGCTGTTGAAGTTCCTGGGTTGCAAGTGTATTGGTTTGGAAAGCGCTTTCAGTGTATAAAGCCTTCAGCTCTCTTCATACAAATACTGTTGTGCATAGGGATATTTTTGTATCATTTTTGTGAATCTAGTAATAAAATAACTTGTATGAAGCAGATTCATGTATTTTACTCACTATAAATACCATTCTTTTTTAGATGACTGCAAAATGGACACAGACAATAAACGAAACAAAAAAACTCTTCTAGACCAGCATGGGCAGTACCCAATATGGATGAATTCCCGGCAGAGAAAGAAGATGAAGGCACAGCGTGTTAAAGGGAAAAAAAAACCAAAGTTGGCCAAAGGTCTAGTCTGGTAAAATCAGAATTTTGTAAGATCACAAATATTTTACTTACAAAATAAATATCCCAAATAAGTATATTATATTTTTGTGCTTGACCACCGAGTATAATTTATTGTAGCGCATGAACTTCTGAAGAGACTGTTAGGCCAGCAAATGATGAACGCAATATCAGCTTGGCATCTGCCGAACTTAAAAAATAGGAAAAATCAAGATGAGTGCCTTCAAGTAGACTAAGTGTCTGTGGTCATCTGTTTTCTTGAGGGGGATGGTCTTCATCTTTTATATTGTGAATGCTGAAAATGCTAAAGGAAATCCTAAAACTGATGAAACTGTAAATGGTTTTTGTACTGTGGTCTTTGTCAGTGTAACTTGTCTTTTAGTAAATTTATCCAAAGGGTTCTGTAAACTCACCGTATCCTTTAAATTCTTCTGTAAAATTACTTTTGTTGCGCTGATCTGTGTTGAATTTAACGTCTGGTAATTAACGAAAATGGGATTTTAACATGTAACATGGGATTTTAACATGTAACTGAAAAGATTATACAACACCACCAAGGCTTCGTGAAACTTCTGTAAGTAAAAAGACAAAGTCTCAGTCAGACTTTAATTCACAAAGAGAAAGTTCTTGGAACAAAGAACTATTTCACTGCTGTCTCTTAACGGTCTCTAACTGCTGTCTCTAACTCTAGGAACTAAATAACTGAAAGTAAAACTAATTCTTTTATTATTATGAGAGAATACCAAATGCACAGATTGGAAATAAAATGGTTTTATTTGAACCTCTTTCCAAGTTTTAGTAAGGTAAATGGGAATTTACTTTTCCATATGTATTTTCAGTAGCCTTTTATTCCTCTTAAAGTGGTACTCATCTATCACGCTTTATGATGTGGGCATAGGATAAAATATTGCATGATTGCGTGACAGATGCCATTTATATGTGATTAGCTACAGTTGGTTGCATATTACTCGGCAATAATATGTGATGACAGATAAAAGAACTAGTTGCCCTGAAAGCTTGTGTTTTTGAAGTGTCTCTCGTTTCAAGGTTTGAAATAATTACAGTGCTGGTCCTGCAGCGTGCTGCGTATCGAAGTACCATTCATCGTTACAGAGCATAACCTCTGTCCACCCTCATCTGAGATGGGATCCACATTGAGTAATTGCCCACAAATTGTATTATGTATCTGTTGTTGAATGTAGGAAACAGGGTTTATTCTTCTAAAAGTAATTACACTACCTTACACTGTGCTAGAATCCACTAAGAAGAGCTTGACCTGACAGAAAATTGAGTTTTCCTGGAAAAATATGGTGGGGTTATTATTTTTGTTAGGGGAAAAGTGTTCTGTTGCTCCGGTAAAGAACTATAAAGGTGTTGGAAGAAATACATGTTTTGACATACATTGGCAGTTGATGAGACTTGGTAAGATGTATAGATCAAAGTTTACCAAATTATATGCCATTAATAACTGTACTTTAAAAATACTACCATTAAGTGGATAATAACTGCTAAAAAACAAATGCTTCTCTTAATTCTTTTTTTTATTATGTAAATGAGTCTAGATTTTGGTATCAAATATGTAAGCATTTAGATTAGTACTGCTTTAAAATAAATATGGAAGGAAGTGTTCTTTGAGGTTCATAATTACATTTATCCAGAAATGGCATGGACAGTCAGATTGTATTTCTTTACTATTTCAATGATGTAGGCTGTGTTGTTCTTCATGTGTGCTTTGAGGAATTGTGGAGGGGAGCTTCTTGGGTTTAAAGTGCTAGCAATTTGTTATTTTTCTGTAGAGTAAGTACAGTGCTGTTTTTGACATGCTTGTTTGTAAATCAGATTACTTGCAAGCAGCTGCTGGTGGGAAAGCAGACTGCTTTTCCCGAGTGGGGATAATCAGACGTACGCCCATTACAGGGTACGGCTTCAGAGTCAGTTTATTGTCATTCTTCAGTGGCGCAGCCACACTCTGTGTCTCATCTTGATGAAGGCTGCCACCGCTGTACTTGCCTTACCCTCCTCTCTCTGGAGTTGTTCAGTTCTGCCGCTGCTCCTTCCTCTGTATGCACAACTGAATACTCTTTCTTACTTCTGCTTTTATGACCTGAGCTTTGTTGCACAAATTTTTTCCTCTGCTGCTTTTGTGACCAGATAAAGGATTTGAATCTCAAATGAGAGCTGGCAGTCACTTCACTGATCTTTTATTTAGCAGTTGTTTCTTACCAGCTGAAACAGTACTGGCTGTGTGAGGTATTTCCTTCATAGCGTCCACGGTAAAGTTTTAACAGGTTCACTTAAACTACAGATATTCAAAGACATCCTGTTTGATTTTTGAGCTGAAACAGAGGATAAGAAAGGAACAAATCCTAGTCTTTACTGGAAAGTAGCTCTTGGTCTAGTAGCAATATACTTCTATGTACAACAAACATAATGGCTCAGTTGGGTACGGCACAGCTCTGGGCCAGGAAGGGTTTTGAGAGCCTGGTTGGGTGGGATCTCTAATCCAGGCTGGAGGCTCGCCTGTAGACAGGAACCTGGCTAATTGTACAGCAGGGGTGTAACCTCAGAGGTTGAGTCATGGGTGCACCAGGGAGACCTTACCTTCTGGGATTTCAGCATCTGCTGTATATGCATATTGCAATTTTGGGTTGGGGGTTTACTGCAGATCCTCTTTGAGCAGCTATATTTTTGAATGTGAATAGCAAATTTTTATTTGTCATTGAATATGTGATTTACATTGCTGAATCTGAAACATATTCTATCCATTGATGAAAAAAATCATTTGTCATTTGTGTTTCTTTAGAATAGAAAATGAATTTAAACATTGGGTTTTGGCCGAAATACATGTTTTAAAAGCCAATAGAGGGATTTTTGAAGAAGTAAACTATCTGCCTCTAAACAGTATTCTAATTATATCATAATTTGTTGATCTTTATCTAAAGGTTTTTTTAGGTTGTGATTGAGGGAGAAAAGGTTGCAGTTGATACAACAAGCTGATAAAAGTCTAAAAAGTATCACTGAAATGGCATTGTCAGAGATGTTTGGTTTGGGGTTTTTTTGTTTGATTTGGGTTTTTTTGAGCTGAAAGAGAGAAATGACAACTTTCTTCCATTTGCTAAATACTGCACAGTTGTGACAAGCCCCCCACTGTACTTTTATTCTTCCTGCACTACTCCAGTGTTCTGATTTCAGCTTTCCCTTATCAATAGCAGCAGTATTCAAAGGAGCAGAGAAGGCAGAATGGGAAGAGGAGGATTTTGTGCTGCTCCCTCTTCCCAAGCACTTTAAAATCACTCTCACAGGTCTCCTCATTTCTCTGATGCACATAAATTGGTACAAAAGGTCTAAAATGTTAGAAACGGTACGTAGTCTGGCAACAGAGGGTTGTGTATTGAGGATCCTACTCCAGGTAGTGTGAGGACTGCTTTATGAAGGGCTTGTATACTGAGAGCAAACCAGCAGTGACTTTTTTACTCTGCTGTCAATCTAGTCAACTATTCAGGAGACTGAAGGTTATGTGTTATATTCTGGCTTGGTAAACTATTATTGAGCATATTTTCTCTCTAGTTGCAGTTAATTTTCTTGCAAGACTTCTAAAGTCTGGGTGTAGATTTTATAGCATTTTTAAACTTTTGCCTTTAACCAGAAACGGGGGTTGTGGACAGTATTTCAGAAAACGAGGGCATATTTGTTGTATCAGTACTACTCATCCAACTCAGTCCAGCTGATCCATTCACACCCATCACTGTTATGTGGAAATGTGTTTCTTTTCTGGAAGCTGACAAATTCATAATGTATAGCTGCAACAGCTTCCATGCTGTGCTTTCTACCTTGAGTCTTTAAATTACTTCAGCAACAGACATATGGTAAATTTGGCTTTGATGGTTTGTAATGTCTGTGTATGAAGCAACTTTTTAGATCCATTGATTGTCCTTCCTGGCCTGGCACTATAAGACTTACAGTTAGTTCTGATTTCTGCCCATCTCGGATCTGCAAAATGTGGCAGCACTCGGTGAAGAGCGGATCAGAGCTGCAGTTTGTCTTGCAAGTGAATACAGAAGATTTTTATGGAGGATTAGAGGAAGGGCTGTGTGTCAACAGGTTCTTGCTCCTAGTCTCGGGTTTAGATCATGATCACTGCTGCTACTTAATATCCTCACTCCAAATGCAAAATTAATTAGTTCACTTAAGGTGAATAACGTGCAAAAAGGTACTTAAAACTAAATTTCTTGTGAGAAATAATTAAGAAAGACAATACATTGCTTCTTCTAAACTTCTTGCACTCCCCTGGAAGATAGTATTGTCAGAGGATGCAAAGAAGCTGGAGACCACAGTGCCCCAGGTTGTGTGGGAAGCTGATGGTGGAGCTGCAACCTAACCAGTCCAAACCCCAGCCTGGTGCCCTCAGACACACTGATTGGTTTTTTGTTCTCTCCTAAATATTCTCAAGGCTGTCCAAGTTCCTGTGAAAATGACACAGGATGCTTGTTCTAGAGCAGCTGCAGCCACAGCATGGTCCATGTTCTAGCAGTTGCCTGGACTGCTCATCATAGCCTTGGCTGAAAAAAAAAAAAGAATTAATTGCCCAAGTGTAAGATCATCCATGGGACAGATTACAAGTTGGGCCATTGATAGAGTAACTTTAGGAACCATTGCTCCAGGACAGAGTATGCTGTGCTCGTGTATGGACACCTACGTTTCTCTCTGTCCCTTTTAATGCAGTAACTAGGTGCACATCAAGCATTAGGCCTTCACTTCTTCTCTCTTGAGGGAGAAAATTGCATGTGGAATTCTTCTTGTTATTTTTCTTGATGTTTAGAATGAATACTAACCTGCTAAACCCTCTGAGTGTGCAGTACTTTAGAAAGATAGTTATAAAAGTTTTTTTAAAAGTAATAATTTGCAGTCACGTGTCCTTTAGCCAAGCAGTAAGGCGCTAAGAGCCACTGCATGTCCCTAACATATTATCAAAGCTCATCTCCAGACTTTCATCCCCAACTAGTTGTAGAGAGGTTGGAGTTTGAGAAACTAATTTTTTTTTTTTTTTCCCCTATGGAAAATAAGTTTTTTGTTTAACACCTTAACAAGCTCCTGACAGCTGCTCCCAGCAGTGGGACTGAATCTGTACTTCCATGTCTGATGATTGCCCTGTAGCAGTGATGGGAGGAGGAGAAAGCAGGAAGGCCACCAGGCACTGTATTCCCTTGGTCACCATCTCCACATTTCACTGTCCGTAATGCTCATCCAAACTCACCGGTATGAGAGACAGGACTATCTGTTGCAGCGCTCAATGGCATCACCTCCTAAACGAAGCGATTCAAACAGAACAGTGACACAGATGAGATGAGTTGGTGGCTTCAGCCCATTTACCCCTACACGTCTTCCTGGCATCACCAACCAGCCCACCTCGGGGTGCTTTGAGGAAGGTGCTGTGATGAATGAGCCTCCTTCCAAAGAGAAATCCCACCAGGAGCCTGCCCGTGCCCGTGCCTGGGCAGGGAGCCTTCCTGCAGCCCGGCGCTTGCTTTGGAAGCCGCTGCCCGGTAGGTGGCACCGGCGGCGGCGGGAGCGCGGCGGGGAACCGCAGGGAGATGCTGCACGGTTCTGCAGGAGGCGGCGGCGGGGCAAGGGGGGTTCTGGGGGTGTTTCTAGTGCTTTTAGGTTCGTTCTAGTGCTTTTAGGTTCGTTCATTTCCTAACGGCCTGAAAATCCGCCAGAATAATTGTCAGGTATTTTGTACCAATAGGGAGTGACATTTAAATGTGTAGGAATAACTTCGTATTTTTACTGATTTCGGTTTGCTGCTAAAAATATACTAAAAGTGTTACTTGATCTGAATGCTTCCCCAAACTCT
>VZZY01015238.1:70525-174012 GCA_013400335.1 Eurystomus gularis | reverse complement strand
TCCCCCCCCCCCCCCCCCCAACATGTTATTTTTCCAGAAAAGGACACAAAGGGATCCATGACTCCATCTGATATATAGTGTTTTGTTTGTAAAAGGAAGGTTCTTGAAAAGCCTCCTATCAATCAACTGAAACATTTTAATGAACATTTCAGAAACTCCGTGGAAAGAGAGTTGTTTTATATTTGCTTGTTTTATTTGGATTTTAAAATCTCCACGTGGTGATTTCAACTAAGGTCCTGTGTCAGGGAAACCCAGAAGTGAAGTTGACCAGAGACAAGTAAAAATGCCTGCGTTGTTTTCATTGTCCAAATGTAATGATGTGCAATAATTTAAACCAGCAGTTTCACATGGTTAAAAATGAATTGGATTTTTTAAAATTCTAAAAGTAGCCTCAGAAACACCAACAGAAACACGCAGAAACACTGTTTGTGTTAGTTTAGAATTAGTTTTGAAACTATGAAAACTGTTTTCTATTCCCCCCCAAGAAAGTGTTTTTATTTGTAGGAATGCATGGAGAAAAAGACCAACAAAGACTGTTACAACAAAGGCATACATTCCTGCAACTATCATTGAAGCTGAGAAAAAGAAAAAAATAATCTTACATGTGTCAAGATAAGTAATATAAAATTAGAGAGAAAAAATGTTTCTAAAGTAGAAGATTCACTCTGAATAAAAACATGGAAAACAAGGTTTCTTTATCTAAGGAGTAATTTTAAAAAACCAAATACACAGTGATACAGCTGAATACATTTATGACATATCTAAAACTGGCAAATAATTTTTAAGTTATAAAAAAAGAAATGTTGCTGAACTTGGAGAAATAGATTAATACTTACAAAAATGTAAGATAGATATAGATTGAATTTGCATAAATCTATACAAATAACCTAAATTTATGTTGTATCTAAACTTGCTGATTTCAGTGAATGGGAATTTTGCTGTTGGTTTGCCTGGAAACAAAGATTAAAGCTTAAGAAAAAAGAGAAACTGAAGTTCCTGCCTTCATTAAAGAACAACAAATGAAAATCAAATATGCAAAAAAATTTTTGCAAAACTTTCCAAATGTAAATTAAACTTCTCAATAGATTTGAGTTTTTAAAAAATTATTGTTATGATATTCTCTTTCCTTCACAATCTCTACATTTTAGGATCTTATTTCTGTCAGAAACCTCACTAACACAAAAATGTAAACCAACGAATTCAGCTTCTGGTCTGCCCTGATCTCTTTAGAGATTGTTTCATGAGAAACAGAGGACCCACAGCTTTCATTCACTTCTAGATGTAATGTGAATTTGCTGTAGAAGGAAATGAAATAATTTCCAAAACGATCTTTCCCAAGTATCTTTTTTTGTGTGTTTAGGGTTTGGATTCAGTGGCTCCTAATGAATTTGGGTATGTTAACAGTGACTGGATCATATCCAAATATGACTTGATGGGAAAGCCATTAGTTTTCTTCCCTCAGGTTACACTGGGATCCCATCTGGTGATTGCTAATAAATGTGGATATATGCTGAAAAAAACCAGCTTGTATTGGATTCTAGTATGAATTACTGGGAGTGCAGTTTCTTGAAGTTTCGTTCATGCACTTCAGGGAGGCAGAGTTTGGAGTACCTTAAAACTTGACAAAAGGAATGCTTTGCTCACATGACATAAGCCTTGGGTTTGTTTTTTTTGTTGTTGTTTTATTGTAATTTGTAATTGGTTTTGCAATAGAATTGTGTTTGAGATCAGCAAAAATGAATTATTATGTAAAACCACTTCTGAGAAAATCAAAAGCGAACCCAATCATTAGAAGCAATTTTATATTTGATTGTAACTACCAAGTGCTTATCCTAAAATAACAACTTTAATTATCAAGCGAGTGCCTGAACAGCTTTCCTCCTTAGTGGGATGAAATCTAAATCCCATTTATCTTTCCTCTGAGCCATCCAGAGCACTTAGGCAAGTCATTTCATTTTTATTTGCAGTGCTAGGGAGAAAATCTTAAGAGGAACAGAAACATATGTTTGTCTCAATGAAGAGGAAATGCTCATTCATTTTCAAAATCCTATAAATTCTTGGAAAATACATCATTACATTTAAAGTAGTAAGGCTAATGGTTGTATGCTGCATATGTTATTTGTGAACACTACAACTATTAATTACATGCAGGGAAAGATGGCATTTCTTCCATAAAGAAAAACCTCTGTTGTTCAGCTTTTTTTTTTTTTTCTTGACAAACCAATTATTAGCCAGGGCGAATTGACCCTGGTTTTGATCAAAGGAGCAATTCATCTCACCCTGCAAGTCCTGCAGCCTCCCAGCTATCTGTTGTTGCAGAATGTGCGGGTCGTCTTTAGCTGCCGACCTCATCCAGGCATGAGAAAAGGGAGTGAGGGGAAACATATAAAGCCCAAAATAACACTGCAGATTCTTCTGGTTCTTGTCAGGTTCAGTTACAGTGGGACAGAAACAACAGTAAATTTACTGAGGTTCTATCAGATCAAAACAGCTCCGTTATAAATATCATTCATATAAACCATGTGGGCGAGAGAGGAACAGCCAGAAGAAGGGAAGGGAAAACAGTTTTTCTGCACTTCAATAAATTATATTATGTTTTTATAGTTTATAACATAAAAAAAAAAAAACTTAACATATGTATGCCTATACATGTGTGAATGTATGTGTGTGTGTATACCCACATGGTAGTATTAACTTAAACATTCAAATGTTATAAATCCAAATATTTTACTTTAGTAAAATGCAGATATTTCAGTGACTATAGATAGAATTAGAGTACAGTATAAATCTAGGAGATCAAGAGCTTTGAAGAAGTGTTTCACGTTTCCCTCAGGAGTTGACTCAATGATTTGAAGTGCTTCTGATGGGATGAGCAACATACTCCTGCTTGGCTTTGCAACTAGTGAGTAGCTCAGAGAGTTGGGATCATTAAAGGTGATGACCTTTGAAGGTGATGTGGAGGTGATGACCAAAGCCCTTGTTTACCTACCGTGTTGATAGAAGAAGGTTGCTTCCTATGTCTCCCTGCTGTAATCAAAATTATCAGTAAGAATCCTAGTGACATACAATTTTTTCAAGCTCTCTCTGCTTGATGGTGATGTGTTTGAATTTTTACAATTTGAGAGGCCTTGACACTATTATTGGAGTACAATTAACAATTCATTTGCATTAAATACTGAGAAGTTCCCAGATTGTAATGCACTTTCTCTCCTTTCCAACCTCAGCTAGATCTAGAGCAGTGTCTTAGCTAACAGAGTTCATTAACTAGTGACAGGTTATTTTTTTTGTATATATATATGTATGTTGGTTCAGTAAAGCATAAATGAGAGAGAACAGGCTAGCAAAACTGTTAACACTGCAATGACTACAGCTACACAATAAGAGAATAGGAATATATAAAGTGATGGGAGTGCATCAAGCCTTTTAACAAGGGAATTAACTTTGTTACAGAAGTTCATGAGAAGTGAAGCTCCATACAGAGCCACACACCATCTACCAAAATGAGTAAATCTGTTTGCTTCTTAGAAGTTGTCAGACTTTTGGGCACACCTCTAACTTTGAGCTTTAATTATTTTTTTAAACAATTTTCAATTGGTTTTTTTTGCCACTGTCTCTTGATTTTTTGCCTGGGGGAGCCGGGGTCATTGAGTTCTGTTGTCAGTGCCATGCAGTTGTTCATTTAGGTCAGCTAAACACACAGATACTTGCTTAACTTCAAAGGTGTAAACTATGGGCTTCGAGATAAGGTTGGTACTTATCTGCTCAGAGTTGATTGCTCACTACTTTACAGGTCAGCTCTTAACGACCACAGAGACTAAAGCCAGAGCCAAAGAAAAATGAGGTTCAGTGGAAACCAGGAACACAAAGGAGGAAACGTATAGAGATGGGAGCCCTAACTTCAAAACTGTGAAGTGAAAAGACCCACTAGCTGTCCCCAGAGCTTCCTCCATTCTTCTTTATTGGGTTCTCATGCCTATAATGGTGTCTCTGGTCATGTCCAAAGCTATTGCAGACTAATAGTAAGTACATCCTTAAGCACAGCTGGGAAATCAGAGCAGCATTCATTTACTCCAGCTTTAGGTTCTTTATGTTAGACACTTTAATCAGAGCTGGTTATCCTTAGCTGCCTTTTCAATCACCAGAGGAAATAAGGGACAGCTCAAGGGGATATTAAATCTAATTTCTGTTAACTAATACTGCATCTACTAACGTATTTTTCTCTGCCCCCTAAATGCAGTGAAAGCCTCAGGTGAGTTACTTAAATTAGACCTTTAGCATAGAGATGCTCAATGTCTCTCTCCCAAAGTTTCCTCTTTCCCTCCCACACTCCATTTCCAACCACTAAAGCCCACAACCTGGTAGCTGAAGCCACAGAGTGACAGGATAGAAGGGCTTGACTCCTTGCAAGCAGAATTTGTGCCTTGCATTAACCTTGAAACTATTGCATCAGTGGGTCTTCTCCTCCTAGCAGTATCTGAAAAGACAAGACTGTTACAGTTTTGGGGAGGAAGGCTGTAAGCAGCATCCAGCCCTCTAGAGCAGGGGTCCTCAAACTATGGGCCGCGGGCTGGATACGGCATTCTTTTTCCTGTTTTTTATGCGCTACTACAAATAAAATCTGTGCAGTGTGCATAGGAATTCGTTCATTTTTTTCCAAACTATAGTCCGGCCCCCGACAGTGTCTGAGGGACAGTGAACCGGCCCCCTGTTTAAGAAGTTTGAGGACCCCTGCTCTAGAGAGCTTCTCTATGGATTCCAGGTGAGCAGGCATCTGTTAGTCCTGTATGTGGCAATTCCAGAGAGGGACAAGATTCAGGATACATCTTGAAGGGGATGAGATTGGTTTTAGATAGCTGCCTGTTGCAGAGCCAGTCACTGCTTCCCGTTTATTGTAAAGAGTCAATAGACATCAAAGCTTAAGGATCTCTGCTGAAGCCTGTGATCCTAAAGCTTAACACTGAGCGCTTCTCTTTTTTGCAGTTTATGTTTTTTTTGTTGAGTTTTGCTGCAGGGGCTCAAGTCAGTAACTTTTGCACATGCAGGTGTATGTAAAGTCTCAGGAGTTTGAGAGGAGGAAGATAGCATAGAGGAGAATGATGCACAGTGCAGGTCTCTAAAGCTGCTCCTGCTGTTAATGCACTGGCAGGCCAGACCTAGCACATGTGCATTTGCACTACTAAAGAGCACAAAATCCCCTACAACTCTCATGTTTTAAACCTGAAGGAAAAGTTCGGCAATAGCTTTGATGGAGTCACCATTCTGGTGACCTCTCTACTGCTAGGATGTCAGAAACACCTCCTCTCACCAGGAGTTATCCTTCCTTCTCTGCCACATGTAGGCTTGGAGGGGGCAGGATTATCAGTAGCACAGCCAGAAATAGTGGGGTGGCTGTTTATCCAGAGGTGAATCAGAGTGCGTGCACTGGGCCAGCATTGTCCGTGGAAAGGATACCCTAAGTATTGCTGAAGTCTGAATGTATAGACCCCCTTTGTAAGGTACGTTTCTGTGCCTCTTCTTGACTACAGATGATGAATGGTATTTTTCTATAATTTCATTTTCTGTTGCAGCTGCCATCCAGCCTTCTACTAAAGTAAAAATCTATAAGATACTGCTGTAAGTCACTAGGTGGAAGCATCTGCCTTAATACTAGTAGCACAACTCAGAGGTAAGTTTTTCAGTTCTTTTTTCATCTTTAATTTCTGCATCACATTGCACAATGTCTCATTATCAAATGCTATGAATTGTAGTGTTATTATTGTCTGGTTCAGCAAAGTGCTTCAGCACAAGCCCAAGTCCGTCCTAAGCCCTGACTCTAACATTTGGGAATGCACTTTATATAGTGACTGGTACTTGCAGGGTTAGGACTTCATTTGGTAAGACATGCAAGTATGTGTTTAAATTGAGCTCACAGGAGCAAATGCTTGAGCGGCTGAACTGGGACTAACACAAGTCTTTCTGCCTTGCAAACACCTTTAGTAAAAATCCAGTATTATGTCTTCACAGAAGGGCTTTCTGAGCCCCTTCTTTCTGTACCAGCATCTCCTATGTTCTCCATTCTGTGATTTCTCTTCTCCCTTTCCTCTCCCCACTCAGAATAATTCTTTGCCTTGGAGAGGAGTAGGGATGCCAATTAGCCGTGTGAGCTGGGCAGCCTGGAGACTGGTATTGTTATGATGGAAAACATAAATTTGAGCGATAGGTCTTCTGCAGCATCGTAGGTCTGTTAACTTGGTGACTGTGATCCATGTGTCCTCCTTCTTCCAGGGTTTGGTTTCCTGATTCTTGTCCCAGTCTGTTCCTGTCTGGAATATTCATTGATATTCTGGAACTGGTCAGGTAGGGGAATGACTATGTTGTACAGATAAGGAGGCAAGTGGAGATGGGCCCTCCAGCTGGGTGTTGCATTCTGGCATGCCAGAGCCTAAGGCTGCAGGGTGATGATTTTGAGATCTCTTCATGCTGCTCCCTGCTAGCTCATTCTGGCTGGAGAAATGATATAAGCATCTCCTAATCTACTTTAGGCAACAGCAGCAGGGCTAATTCAATTTAAACCATCTAAACTAACCTGGCAGATTTTGCATGAAAGTGGATTAGCAAGTGCTGAAACCACCACTTTGCCAGCAGAGCTCCACAGATGATAACCTCATGGAAAGGGACTGCAAGCAACTGTCGGAAGTTAGTGGTCCAGAGGCCCTGCTGCCCTGGCAGTGTTTTACCCTTCTTGGCCGTGCCAACTCCACAGCAGGAAGGCAAACCAGACAGATCCTAATCCAGCTCTTCCTCCACCAGTGGGTTCTCCCCCAAATGCCAGTCTTTATTGTGGGTGATATGTGAATCGGAAAGCACCAAGTTTGCTTTTCATACTGCAGACTACAACGCTGAAAAATAAACAAAAAGAAATCTGGTTTTTACTTGTTAGCTGAGCAGTTTTGATTTGAAAATCACTGACAGACATCAAACATGGGACCCCACAATGAAATGTTTACAGTGCCATTTCAGAGAAGGACTCCACTTTGAAATTAAGTGAAAGTATGTGGGAAGTTTGCAGAGCAGGGCATGTGTAGGGGTAGAAAATTAAAGCACGATGGAGCCATCAGCATTCAGGGTTTAGGGAAAAAACTGGTATTCATATTCCTCATGTTTCTTCTCAATTGACAAGATGATCCCTTCCATTTGTGGTTATTGGGCTAGCTTTTGTCTTGATTTCCCTGTATTTTCACTTTGCCAGCTTTGGCTTTGTGTTACTTTCCTTTATAAATAGTACTAGTGAACTGTGGAGCTCTGCATACTTTATTGGGAGATGGACAAAGAAAATGATTTCTTTATGTTTTTCTTCTGGTTTTGTTTTTTTCGGTATGCAAACATGTGCAATGTGTTTCATGCAAATCAAGGTGTTATTTACCAATAACTCTGTAATTGTACTTCAGTTTGATGGAGAAATGCTTCACAATCTTGACACTCTTTCTTTTGAAGACACTGCTTTCCATAACAAAAGTGAATAAGTCTAACTGCTATAATTTGTCAGTCAGAATGACTTTATTAATAGAATCTGTCTTTATTAATAGAATCTTTTGTTGCTGTTGACAAACCCCAAATATTCCTCCAAAGAGGAAGTTACTCTGTGAGACCTGCCATTATATATATTATGGGCGTACCTCGTGTTTTATCTATATATGACTCATTTGCATCCCAGTTCAGTGTTTGTTACAGAGAATAGAGAAAACAGTTGCAAGGCAGCTTTCTTTTTATTTTTAAAATGTGTAAATTATAAGTTGCAGTGAGTTGGAGAAGCCCAAGTAACTCTATCTACTCCGAAACACATTTCATCGGCTATGGAAGTACAGAAAACAGGACCATCAAAAGACACTTTGTGGAGGTAGCTGGCAGTAAATGAGATGTGAATCTCTTGTGCTGTCTACTGTCCAAACTCCCTTTGCAATTTGGGTTCGTGTTTCAAGAGTCAGCACACAGACAAGCAGAGGAAGTAATTCTTCCCTTGTACCATCACACCTGCAATATCACTGTTCTACTTCAGGCTAGTGATTAACGGAAAGGATCTTTCAAACTAGAGAAAACGCTTAGAAAAGAGAGCACCAGAACAGGGACAGCTCGGGGGGAAAGGGATGCTCGTTCATGCATTGGGGCATTTCATAGGGGTTGGTTTAGGGGCCATGCTGGCAGCATACACTGTCTTACAAGGTCTGTGCACTACAGAGCAAGGAGCAGTATAGCAATAGGCAAAACCTCATGGTAAATAGATATTGAAGTGTAAAACAGAAAGAAACATATGAAGAGGGAAGACATAGGCTGAAGAAAATGAGGAGAAGCCTTCTGTGGGTCAGTGGTATGAACTTGTTCCCTGGGGAAGTGGCAGAAACCTTGTTGTTTGGAGCATGTGAAACTAGTCTAAACAAGACCATAATAAATGTTTGCTGGAGAACAGTCCTGTGCTGGCAGGGAGTGTGTGCTGGGTGACCTAATGGGTCTTTTCCATCTGTAGAGTCTATAAATCACAACAGCTGATAGAAAAAAAAAAAAGCATGAAACTTGCACAGGCATTTTTTAGAAAGCAAATCGTTTTCTTGAAACACAGAAAAAGCAATCTGAAATCACCCAAGGACATTTACTGAACCTTATCTAAGTCTGTTTTTACAAAATGTGTTAGGAATTGAATGGCAGGGTGAAACCTTGGGCTGATTGACATCCAGTGGAGTCCTACTACCAACTTCAGCAGGGCCAGGCTTTCACCACAAAGAAGGCTGTATTGCCTGGAGCTCTTCAGAGAGGATCTCACATCTCCACCTTGGCAGTGAGGAGGGCCACCACACTACGAGTGCAGGAGGCAGTGGAGGGTGACTGTCTTCTCCACTGACATGGCTGGACCCAGAGGAGATGTTTGTTCACTGCCTCAAGGAGAGTGGGACAGCATCCACCTGAGGATGCAGCTCTTCCATCCTGTCATGTCTGAGCACAGCATACAGCTTGAGGGATAGGTGGCCTGGGACAAAGGGGAGCATTTCCCACCACAAGGGTCCTGATGTCTCTCCAGCCATGGCCTGAGGCAGGTGAGGGCTCCGACACACTGGTCGGAGCAATTGGGAAACCAGAGTTGTTTGGTGTATTCTGTCAACCAGAACTGAGAAATAAGCTTAGGCACAGCCCCTGCTCAAAACGGATTTTTGTCTCATTTGCCACCCCAAAAAAGAAAGAAAAAGAAAAAAGGTCACAGCTGTTTTGAAATAATCTAACAAAAGAGCAGGTAAGAACATTGCGCTTGCAGTCTTGCTCTTTCCTTCTCACAAGCCTACCTCTCCCCTTTGCCTATCACAGGAATCCCATGGAGCTGTTTTGTTTTATCTGCTCGTTTTGTTTGTATTGGAAAATTCCCATTAGTTGTAGCTCAAAAATTGTGGCAGAAAAACTAGAAAGTGAAACCAGCCAGATAAGTAAGAAAAATGAATGGCCTGCTTTCATTATTTTTCCTTCGATTTCAGATGGAGCCCATGTTCTCTCTTTTCTACTTGTCCCAGATCCAACACTCTTTGCTCTGGCTTTGTCCTCAGTACGCTTTGGGAATGCTCTGCCCTTGCTGGGCTTTCATCTTTGCCTGCCTTCCCTTTTGCAGTGATGCTCCTGAGGCTTGGGAACATGAGGACAATAGTGAAGAGAAGTGGGAGGACAACTGGTGTGAGGCAGAAGGGCTGTACCGCTGTGGAGGGCCAGCTGGATGGGCAGGGGATGGGGATGGGACAGCAGCAGCTCCTCATGCTAAGCCTGAGCTGCCGCAGCTCAGTGGGGTTCCATGGCTACTCAGCACCTTTTCCTGTCCGTTTCCCCCACCAGCCTCCTCCACTCCGTGGCCTGGCCTCATGCTCCTCCCCAGATCCCCCTTTTTGAGGGGTTTCTGTGAGCCAGGGCTGACCACCCTTGGTCCCCTTCACCAGGGAGTGAGAGGAGGGGAGTGGTCCCAGCCTCCAGCCCTGCTGTGCTTGCTGGGCTGTGCAACCCCAGGATGTTGAAGAAAGCACAATAAAAAATAGGGCAGTGCTGAGCCACAACGTCTTTGATTCATGCTCGGTAACCACATGAGAGGATCCCATGCTTATAAAACTAAACTGCTTCAGCATTAAGAGAAATATTTATGAAGATGCTGCCAGCACAGCTGACCTGCTAGTCTTCTGCAAACACGCTGATTTCCTGATGTCTCCTCCCTCCCGCAATCTTCCTTTTTCTGCCAAGTTGTTACATCTTTCTTTTGTCAGAGTTTGTTTTGTTCTGTCATTTGAGGGAGCAGAAAAGATGAGTCCCTCACTCACCACACCCTGGCAGCCCCTCGATGTGCAGTGATCTCAGTACTCCCTTCCTGTATCTGACTGCTGAGTTTGGCATCTTTCTAGCTGCCCCCATGACCTGCCCACAGTTCTGGGGACACCAAAGTATATCTCCTTGGAAGTTGTGCCTTGGTTTTCTGGTCCATCAGAGCCTGTGCTTGGCCTCTCCCGCCAGTCCTGCTAGGGTGTGCTGTGCTGGGCAGGCCTTGCCAGCTCTTCCCTATCACGCTCTTCCATGACCCTCGGGCTTTTGAATGTCATTATGGTCAGCTTTGCATTGATTGACTTCAGTGGCTTTCAGGGTGCCTCAGAGAAGATGCCTTGTATGCTCTGATTCTCACTGGAGGCAACAATCACTTTATACTTGGCAATGCCCATATATGCCAAATCATACAAAATGTTCCTTAATTTTCCAGCTCACAGTGCTTGTCTGAGTGCCCTCCAGGGAGCTCCCCTACCAGAAACAGAGAAAATAATCCCTGGTAACCAGGGAGCACTCTTCCAGCCTCTTCCCATGGCTGATTTGGGATTTTATGATGCCGTGGAGTTTCCCATAGTTGTTGATCACTATTTGTGCTGAAAACTTCTCACTGTGCTGTGTAAGCTCCCCATCACACCTGGCAAGCAGACTCACCCTGAGGTTCATCTTGAGCATGGTTCTCCCTTTGGCCAGAAGTTCTCAGAATTTCTCCCCCAGCCCTCACTGCTGTTGCCTTTTCTTCCTGACCATTGTGCCGGGTGTCTGTCCCTTCATCTCAGTCCCTTCCTTGCCCACCTGGTTAATTCCTTGCACTTGAACTCTTACCTCCTTGCCCTTCAGCAAGAGGCAAGCCCAAGTTTTGTAAACCATCACATGTGGCTTTAGGCATCTGAGCTTTAGAAATTAGAGACTTTGATTGATGCCTGCCCTAGGTTATCATGTGTTTTTTAAAAAAAGCTCTGGGCTGTTCCAGGGAAGCAAAAATGTTAGGGCCCTGACCATCATGTTTTCTTCCCAACCTTCGCTGAAGTATTTAGGCCTATCCACGAGAATGCTGAAGAAGCAGTATTGATTACAGGAGGGTGCATGCGTAGATATCTGTATGCATATACATGTGTTTATGTGTGTATAGGAGTTCCTTGTGCTAGACCAGGTGCCAGCAATGGATACAGGGAAATGAACGCTGTGCTTGTTTTTTTGGATGCACCAAGAGCCCTAGGGTTTCTTTCACCAGTATTGTTGCTCAGACCTGGGGACTTTGTTGTTATTCCTTTGACAGTTTATACCCTTTGGCAGGGAGAGGTTTTGGTGATTTGGACCTGAGGGGCATGAAGAGGACACTTTTGACTGGAGACTTGCAAAGCATTTGCCAATAATTGTTCTAAATCATCATAATAATATAATAGGAAGTGGCTAATAGCGTTCGACTCTAAGCAGCATGTGGATGAGGCAAGCCTAAGGAAACAAATGGGTGACAGTAGTGGTCTAGGTTGGTGTAGGAGGACTGTCTCCCTTACTTTTGCACTGAGAGAATGCAAACAGTATTCAACGTCTTGGAAAGGGAAACATTTAAAGACATGTTTTAAGAATGAATGCTGCAAGTATCTCACTTGTGACAGTCACGCGTATGATCTGTAGAGATCTGCTGGGACTTGAAGAATTTCAAAGGCAAGTTCTCTAATTAGATGTGTGTAGCAATGCCTGTTAAAGGGGTCTGATCTCCAAGCACTGTTTTCAGTTACAGCAAAACTAGAGATCAATCATAAAAAACACCAAAGGGAAGATGCATAATATTTGCATTATGCAGCCTTTAGGATACTGTAATGACAACTCTGGAGCTTGCCCTGGAAATCGTCACCTTGCACGTTGCAGGCAACACTCATGTCTGTAACCCCACCAGCAAAGCTCTGGGTGATGCTGCTGGGGCCAAGTTTCACCCCTTACCTTGAGTCTTAGAATGCTACTAATGGCAGTAACACATAGGCCAGAAGTCCAGGCATTTTTTTCTGCAAAATAAATTTATGGCCTGTTCGCGGGAGGCCCCAGAAGCCCAGAAAAATCAGTTTCCACAGCATTGTGTGGGCTTCTGCACGATAGAAGCCACACATATCTTTTGCTGACTTGTGCCCCAAGAGATTATGGTTTGGAATGTAAAATCGTTGACAGTAATATACATTGAACAATCATTTTTTATTAGGAGGTTGAATGGTAGTGGTTAACAAATTATTCAAGGAACAGAGATACAAACATATGCTTTTATAGCTTGTAGTATGGGCAGAACCTTTATTTTCTCCACTTAGTTAGTCTGCATGTTTTAAAAGGAATAAGTTATATGCTCATCATTTTTCTTGTTGTCCAAGATCCCAGCAACAAAACAGTAGGGAACTCCCATTACACATTTCAGCTCGAAAAGTATTCCTTTCTGCTCTCTGTAAAATGCGCAGGTCTAGTGATCCAAGTTAAACATTACTGGAATTTCACCATAAGTCAAAAACAATATTAATTTTGAGCCCACATACTTTTCTTCTGGTAGGGTATAAAAGTTTAAAATAAGTACACGCTCCAGACAATCTGTAAATGGTAGAGAGCAATGGATGAAACAAGGAAAGGAAAACAAAACAATGCACATATTTAGCAACAGAGCAGCAGCAGTGTTGGGTGGCATGAACTTTTGGTATGATAGCAGGAATGAGAGTTTCATCCCTGCTCTGTGGTGTGATTTAAAGGGAAGTGAAGGCTGGCATCATGCCGCTGAGCCGGGGCAGAAGATTTCTGTCCCATACGAATCCATAATCAGGGTTACTCCTCAGTGGGAAGCGCAGGGATTGTTGCAGAATATTAACATGGCATTTCTGCACTCCCGCATCCCTCACTCACTCCCTGCACGGGAGACACTGTGCTGCTGTTTGTCTGAAGTCTAAGGACTGCCACAGCCATCTTTTTCAAATTAAAATGGCAATGTAAAGGTTTGTAAATGTTAGTTCTCCTAATTGACAGTGGCTTGTATAATTAAAATAAAATCACTAATACTTTCTCTTGTTTTCTTTTTTATCACTGAAGTTCATTTTTCAGGAACTCAGACAAGGTCTTCATTTTTATGAAGACCCATGCTGACCTCTAAATATCTGATTTTTTCAGTGAGTGTTTATGCCCATCTGGTTTGAATTTAGCATTCTTATGAGTCATTTCACTTTGATAGGAACACTATGCTATAGAAAACTTCTTTTAATACTTTAACATTTTAAATCAAACACTGCATAGTGTGCATTACCTAAGCCTCGCTACAATTATGGAAACTGGTAGGTTACTTTTCTTCATTGGACATTGTGTTTGCTCTCTTTGTGAAATGAATGTTCCTCATAGTAGAAAAGTCTACAACACACGTGTTCAAGTATTTTACCATCTTTTGCTGCCATATCCTTTCCCAGACATAATAACAGCCTTTTTGGAAACAGCCTCAGCAGAGGAAGGATGAGTGATTCTGTAGGAAGTAAGGATGTTCAGCACTTCCTTACATCTGACATTTAACCCAGGCAAAAGTGCTATATTTATTTTTCTATCAACACTGATTTTATTACTTCTTATGTTCTTACTACATGCATTTCCTGATGTTAAAGATATAACCAACTCTTTTGGGTTCTTTCTTTCTGTGCAGGGAAGCTTTTGAATAGATATTTTAAGAATCTCTAAGTGATTTGCAAAAGAAAAGGAAGGAAAAAAGTCATAAGCAAGCCATTAAAACTACCACGTTTCAAAATAAAATCAAAGTTAGCCGGTATGTTTTGTTGAGTTATAGCTGAATCATCACTTAAAATAGAATGAGTCAGTTCCAACTGGAAAACAAATGGAATATTTTAAAGTATTATCTGTTTGCATTAAGTTGAAATATGTTCTAGCAAGTTCAGGCTCCCCTTCCTTTCTTGACTACTTAAATACTTTTTAGCTCTTAAGAAAATAAAAAATAAAATTTAAAAATTATGTTTTCTCTAAGACCTCCAACTAAAAAAGAATTAATTTCTGAGTAAGTATGAGTGACTTGCTTCAAACCAGATGAAAATTACAGTATGTGCTATGGGAAAACATAAGAAGTTCTTTTTTCCATGAGCACGAACTGTTTAAGCACTCACTTTAAGTGAATGCTTAGTGATTTTAGCACTTACCTGTCTTCCCAGGTACATACAAATAAGGCTGACTATTAAGTCTTTTCCCAGGTTGTGGCCCTATAATTTCCTTCTTTGAAGTGTCTGATTCTTCTCTCACTTCTATCAGGGTAAGTTGAGATTCAGGAAGCAAAAGAGAGGTCCTAATCTTCAGATGATCTTTAGGAGAAAATGCACAGCCACATCATGAGGATGAAGCTTCAGGAGGGTTCAAAGCAATCATTTTTTTTATACTCATACACCAGGATACATTTTATGTTGACCAGGGGAGCAGAGCAGCTAATGTGCTTTAAGCAAAACCTATTCATTGCAATAAAGCAGGTTTTCCAAAGTCTGTTTTATTTTGGTTGCATTTTATGAAGGATTAAAAAAAGAACAGGCCCATTAACAGAGGTGGAAATGTAGTTCCTTCATTTTTATCATTCATATCCAGCCTGGAACCTGAAGAGTACTTTTGTAGTTCACATTAGTCACATTATCATTATGGAATAATGAAAGAAGAAAGGACTTATTTTTAAATACAGTTCAGAGGTGTAGTGTTGTCGAACTGACGTTAGAATACCATACTTTAAAAATATACTTAACCCTCATCAGTCAGGCAAAAAAATACCAAAGACCCTTTCTAAGCCATTGAGGGTGTTACATTTTTCTTATCTTTTTCAGAGCAGATAGTGGAAAACTTCATCCTTATTAAGAAATTGGGGGATATTATATAATAGAATTATAATTTTTCTGATTTTCAAGAATAATTTTTCACAGATTGCTGAACTTCGTTTACTCCATTTGCTAAGACAAAAAGCAAAACACTTTCATTTGTTTGCTCAGTATATATACTGTGGTGACTGTTCCTTTTCACAGAAAGAGTTCTAACATATGATAGACATAAGAAACATCCATCACATAGTCATATGCCTGTATGCTCTCTGCCATTTTTCTTGTGAGGATTACAAAGAGCTAGTGGAGAGATTGCCCTTGTGAGTGTGCAAATTGTGAGGGCTGTTAAGCAAAACACATTTTTAAGGTCTGACATTTTTTAAAATAGCTTCACGCAGGTAGTTTTGGATGTACCAAGTACACAACAGCACATACCACCCGCAATGAGCAAAGCACAGAAAGGTGTCCCCACAGAAAATCAGTCTATCGTTGGCTTTTAATTTAATTTCCAGTGTATAAAGGTGGAAACAGGACAGGTATGCAGTTAAGGATCTGGAATGCTAAAGAGTGGGCTCAGTTCCTGATTACACTACAAATGTTTTCCCTGCCACAGTACATGCTATTTGGGATACAGGTACACCCTGTGACAGGCCCAGTTGTGACACCAAAATCCTTTTGCACTGACATTATATGGATACAATACCATGCTCAGGTGCTTTACTTCAGTAAAACAGGGAAGAAAGGTCAGGCTCTTGCTACTATAAACACTGATGGGGAGGACATAACCCATTATCCCAGCGGCCTTCATAATGACAGGGGGTAGCCAGCCTTGAGCAGGGGAATCAGCTGAGAGACCCTTTCCAAATGGGTCCAGGGTACTTCCTACAGGAGCAAACAGGACTCATGGGCTCCCCAAGCTGTCTCTACCGCTCTGAGCACACACTACAGAAAGGCACAGACACCTCTCACCCCAGGCTGAGGGGGCATGGTCCTCACCCAGTTCAGCAGGGCCTGGCACTCTGACCGGCTGGGCACAGGTTATGCTGTTAAATTTCATTGTAATTGGCCAAAAGTTGTTTGTGAGGAGACTGAGAGCAGATGGAAAGTGTGGTTGCATAAACCTAGTTTCCTAAGGAAACTGTGTTAAGAAAGGAGGATAATAGCACTTCCCAGCCACACAAGGATGTTGTGAGAATAAAAACATTTCTGATAGTGAAATGGTCAGGTGCTACAGAGATGGAGACAATGCAAATTCCTAGACAAGTAAATTAATTCTAGCATCTTTCCTTCCTTTTTGAAGTTGTGTGCTACAAATGGTTACTTACAGGCATATCTTTGGAGCCAGTGGCTGTGCTAATACAGACTATTTATCAGCAATGGATGAGGTGGGAAGAGATTCAGTGTTTGTCTGCTGACATGCTAAATGTGTTTGTGACATAACACGAGAATTCCTACTTATTTTTCTGTGAGAAGGGTGTATTTCGAGTACAGCACTAATCCCTTTCTCCAGAAAGTGCATCAACAGAAAGCAGCCAAATATACATTTTATATTTTCAATTGTAGTTCATTTCCTTTCCTTTAATTAAAAAAAAAATTGTGGGAACAGCTTTTGTGCTCAAAACAGAAGCAGATTTGAGCCTCAGCTGTACACTACAAAGTTGCTCCTTCTGAACAGAAAGGTAAGCAGCAGTAAACCATTAAAGCTCAGGTTCATGAGCAGCCTAAGCACTTCCAACAGGAATCAGGAAGAATTTGGGAAGCTGTTCCACAGCTGAGAGCCTCAAATCTGCCACTTCTTCACTGCTTGGTGCCACAGGGGATGAGACTCTGGAAGCACTTCAGTTTCTCCATTTCCAAACCCTGGGCAGGGGTAGCCTGGCTCCTGTGCATGGGGAAGGTGGCCTCTGGGAGGCCTGGGTATGTAGGCATCCATCTTGGACTGAAGGTCTACTGGGACCTGTGGAGGAGGTATTTCTCCTTGTCATAGTGTGCCTAACAGAACAGGTTGCTCACTAATCCAGCAACATCTTTTTTGATACCCAGCGGCAGCAGGGTGAGGAGAGCAATGTGCTGGCTGTCCCGTGGTTACCCCATGCATGCAAGGTGGGGTAATCTAATCTCTCAATTGGTTTTGCATGCAGTGTTCCCTTGCTGGGGCAACCCCTGTTGCTTAACAAAAGTAGAAATTACTTGGCCAGGAAGAAGGAGTTGGTGTATCTTTGTGCTCCGCAGGATGGAGGAATCCAGGCATCTGCTCCAGCATCTTTTTATGCATCTTACCTAATGGCTTCCCCAGCTACAGAGCGGGCAGGATCCTGGATCACTGCAGGCAGACGGGGAAATCGAACTTGGGTCTCCCACATGCTGGATGAGCACTCCTGCCACTGCATTACTGTATGAAGAAACATAGCTGCCCCTGCCAACTGGCAATTAAGGGTATAAAAAAGAAACCTCTTATGCTTTTGAAGGAGAGAGGTTAGCTTCCAAGCTCAGAGTAGAGGGAGCCGTTGCACGCACCTCTTAAATCCTCTTTCTCCTCAGTGTGGGTTTTTCTGGAGCATCTCCAAAGACCACTAACTCCCTCTGCATGCTGGAGCTCAGCACCTAGGGAAAAGGTCTAGACTCCCATATCCATAATAGGCATCACAAATTAGGTGGTGCAAGCCCTGGCATGCGGCGATCTGGCCCTGCAGTGTCTGTGTTTGTTTAAAGAGCTATATGCTGAGCCAGATCAGTGCCTATTGCATTAGTCATAACAAGCTTTCAAGATTATAAATGGGGAAAGTGCTGAGTAACTTGTGATTCAGCCTTATTATGATTTCTAAGTACGTATTACTAATACACTCCCTCCTATTACACTACTTCCCCTTTGACTTGACACCTACACTCGTTCCCTGCACAAAGCCAGAGCTGAGAAACCTCCACTTATTTTCAGTAGCTGGTAGGAAATGTGAAGTTGGCTCATCCTCCACTTGGCATTTCTATAATAGCAAAAAACTCCCTTGTTTTAAACGGTTTACTATGTGCTGAGACATTTTATTCAGAAAATAGTAGTGACAGAAACCAGCCAGTTTAAGGCAAAGCTGCAGGTTCTGCAACTGCTGTATGGAGCAATCAGTATTTTTTGCCTTTGTATTTACCATGAGTTATCCACAGGATTTTTAAGGAAGAGTGAAAATTGAGCCATCAGGTGGTTTCTGTGGTAGAAGCTTGGATGTTTTACATATATATATATTTTAAAAAGACAACCTTGTTTCTTTTGGCATTATCTTAGATGAAGTTAATGGTGGGTGGAGGCTTCCCGGGAAGGAAATGTGTAGGGGTAAAAAATGAAATTGTGGTGGGCCACCACCCTGTAGGGCCTTGGTGGAAACCCTGAATAATTGTCTGAATGTTTTGTGTTATGGAAGTTTGGGTCCTCTTGAGCCAGGGTTTTGCAGAGAAGCAGAGTGTTTCAGAAAAGCCTGTTTGTGCACCTTTCAGTTGGCAGGAAAAACACCTCCACGTTTTCCCCCAGTGAGGGCAGACCCTTATTCACTGGACTTGATCAACTTTCCTTACATTGAGACATCTGTTATGCCAAGAAAGGTCTCTTCTGAAGAAAGAAAGGTTATTTCTGTGGTGCCTGTGGGCCTGAAGTTCTTGGGGAGGCTGGGAGCAGTGACGCCAGGCTCAGAGGAGTTCCCAAGGCCAGAGTCATGCTCCTTCTCCCAAAATTGGAGGTATAGCCCTGTGGCTCCCTCAGCAGTCAGCAGAACTTCTGCAACCCCCTGCTTGCCTTCTCCTGCTTTCTCTCCAGAGGCTGTCAATGGACCCTGAAGTGACCAGGCTCCTGATTTAGCTACCCCAGTTAAGTACCTGAAGTTAGAAGGGATGTGTCTGGGACCTGAAGCTGCACAAGAGATATGCAAAGCTTGTGGATCTAGAAGAAGTTCCTGAAAAAGAGAGCCTGTTTCTCTAATCTTATAGTGAAGGGCCTTGACTGGAAGTGAGGGAACCTGTTGGTCTTGTCTCTGCTTCCAGGCCTCTTTATAAATCTATTTCAACCTGTGGATAAGACAAAAAACACATGAGAACCAGGGCCTGGGTTGCACCATCTTTCTTCCATCTTTCCTGCTGCACCACATCCACTCAGCCAAGCCCAGCACTGGTCCAAGGACACTGAGCAAAAAAGTTCCACGGATAAAGGAGGCACTGAGATGCCTATTCTTCTCTTTGAGTCCAGACGGTCCTGGTGAGGAGAAAGATACCTGCACAGTGTGCTTAGCACCACCTTGGACACTTCAGGAAGGATTTTCCCAGTTACAGCCTCTCTGGGAACTAGGAGTAGGTCCTTATCTCCATGGCAGAGCAGTGAGGCATGCCGAGACCACAGCTAGGGATTAACTTTGGGCCACCCAAAAGGAGTAGGTGCTGACTTAGAGTAGAGATTAATTTCACACCTTTATCCACGGTTTGTAACCACAGGCGGAAAGTGCCATCAGCTCTGCTGCGTATGGTCACTGTTGTACCTTGCAAGAAGAGCACAATCAGCTGGCAAAGACCTTCTCAACGTCTGTTAAATGCAGACAAAAGAAGAGAGGAACAAATATTTACATTACAGAAGAAGAGCTAGGGGCAATGACTCAGAGTAAATCCCCACAGCCCTTGAAGGCTTCAGTGGTATTGCTCTGGTATGCAGCTGCTGGTGAGCCAGAGTGGGAGTGCATGGAGTGGGTCAGGATAAGCAAAAGGTGGCACCTGAACCCTGTGTGTCAGCAGGTACATCTTCTGCACAATATCAGTTACTTCAACAATTCAGACGGGCTGAAATGGGAGCTATTTCCTGTGGAAAAAGACCACAAGAGCTTTCCATTTCATAGTTTTCATTTCACTTTCTTTAAACATTTGGATATTTTCCAGTGCTTCCCGGTAGCTGCTGTTATAATGCTGTTTCAAACAGCCTCAAGTGAGTCACTGTGCTACCAAATTTAGAATTCATCCTGGAAATGCCCACGCTCTGCTTTCTACTCTTTCTCCCAGTCCCTTGTTCATTACACAAGCTTCCTCCAGATTTTATCCTGAGGTCCTCACCATACCACCTGACCTCCTTTTTGTGATGAAACCTAGTTATTACAACACATCTTGACCTCTGAGAGGTTAAGCAGGCAAGCTTACATTAAATCCAAAGACGTTTAGGTAAGCACTTTCTGACAAAAACAGTTTTACATATTTGCAGTTCAAGGTCTGGTTGGAAGTACTGTTCATAGAAAATAGGCAAGAAATTCCCATTTAAGAGTGGAAGGTTCACAATCAGATTAAGGATATGGAAGAGAAAAGAATGTTAGTGGTCTTAAGCATTATTGTCTAAAGAATGTTCTCTCCCATAGTTAGTTAGTTGTGTCTGTGTGGTACAATTTGACTATTGATGTTTGTGTGTCTAATCCTGGATGAGATTATTTTCTGCATTATGGGAGTGATCAGCAAGCATCTTTGAAACTATCTGTGATAATAAGGTAAGCCATTGTGCATACGCTCTTCCAGGATTGTGGCCAGAGTAGCTGGAGGTGCAGAGTACTGCAGGTCCTCAGGAAAGCTGTGTCTGCAGCCTGCTTCCTTCCCGCTTTGCTTTTTTGGAGGACATATCACAAGGCTCACGCTGTAAAGCCAGCTTCAGCTGGAAGCATTCTTTCTATAGATGCAATTTGTACAAGGTTTTGGCACCCTTATCTGCAAAATAATAAAAATTATAGACAACTTACAGACTGTGTACTCAGCTGGACATCAAGAGCTCATCCTGAAGATAAGCTATATCCATCAAAGGGATTTGAGGCTCAGCTGTGCTAATTGTGTTGCTCTTTATCTTACCACTTTATTTCCTCTAGCTTTTCTTCTGTATGGTAAAAATCATTATGGCATTTTTTTGACTTGTGCAGGAGTCACAGATCTGTTTTTTTTCCTGCTCTAGTATTACACCTATAATGTAATAGAAACTACAGTCTCGTTTGAATAACCATTGTGTTGCATTTGGATGCTGGTTTGTCTGGTGGTCAAAGCACTGGGAAAAGAAGCTCATAATATGTGAAACACATGAACTACATTCCTGTGACATTTAGAAATACTTGGCAGAGAGAAGTGTTGACTGAAAGGGAGCAAGGCACTATTACGTTCCCTTGTAGTTTGCTTTGTGTTGTGGTGGCTAAAAATGTTGTTGCATAACAATTTTAAATTGTATTTCTTTTAGGTGAAGATGCCAGTTGGTTTAGCATAATATTCTTTTCTTGTGCAGAAAGTACATACTCATCACCACACACCACTGCTCATTTCCCAGTACGTAACTGACAGCTTGAATGCAGAGAACCTCCTGAAACTCACTGCAGGTAAAGGTGACTGATCCTTTACTAGAAAGACTTTGACTGGGCTCTCAGGTTTTATTACCCATTACAATGTTTATCCTCTGGGAGATCAATTTATTGAATTGAAAAATGTGGCAATATAACGACCAACAAGTTAGCTATAAACATCTCTTTTCCTTGCTGAGGACAGAAAAGAAAGCAAGCCTTACATTGTATACTAAGCCCCACTAAGACAATTTTAAATGTGACAAGAAATAACAAACTGCAAATGGGAAAATGGCAAAACTTAATACAGAGCTTAACACTAGTGAATACTCTGTCACCATGTCAAACTCTCAACTATCCAAGTCTTGGTTGGTTTATTTAGCCGTAAGACCTTCCTCCACATGGAGGATAACAAAGGAACCCTCAGACGTTTCCATGCATACTCCTGCCGAACCCCATAGGACATGATGGGATACATCTTCATGTCATGCCAAAAACACAAGTCTGATGGGCTTCAATAGAGTGTTCTTGTTATTTTGGGCACTTTGATCAGAAGAGCTACCAAAAGCTGCTGTTATGACCTGGTGCCCAGGGAAGCTTTGTGCCAAGTACTTTGTGATAGGGCTAGAGCATGTCAGATGTGAGCAGGCTGCAGTTGCTTACCCAGGAGCCAGGCTTTCCCCACTGTGGTACCCAAGGCTACAGTAGCTGTGAGAAGCTCCTGATAATTTCCAACCTAAAGTAGTGTCTGTCTTGGATTTCAGAGGTGGACTCAGGAAACTGTACATTCATTCTTCCATTGAAGCTCTGCACTCATTTTCAGCCCACTACTTACAGGTGATTCTAATGTGTGACAGGTAATAGCTACAATAGCATATAAATACCAATTTATGATAGGTATATGACAGGCATACTATCTATGTCCTTGCAAAAGCCAGAAGCAGCAAACCTTAGTACCTTGCTTATTCCTAAAGAATACACACTTTGAGATGGCTTTTCATGTTACCACTTTCTTTTAAATGGTTAAACTTGCTCTGCAATTGCACAACAACTTGCCTATGGTTCAGCTGGCAGGTAGCTATCATCAGTCCTCAGGGAATCAGCAGGCAATGCAGACCCTGTTTACCTCTGGACAATAGCCCTTGTGACCATGGACTGTGCTGTTGTCTGACATTTTATTATTCAGGGTAAGACAGGTTTGATCCGAAGGATGAGATGATGTTTGTTCAGGTGGTGAGGTGTCTCTATGCTGAACTGGTAGTGGAAGGGAGAGGGAAGGGACAGGGCTATGGACCTCTCCTACTAGCACGCACGAACTATTCATATTGGTTTTGTGTTTTCAAACAAAAAACACCCAACTTTTTTTTTTTTAAACTCTGTTACTGAGGATAACAAGGGTAATGATCTTTAGGTAAAAAGAGGCTAAGTAATCTCACAGCCTACGTTACCGTGCATATTCAGTACCACCTAAATTGTGCTAAATTGCTAGAAGAATGCTCTGTTGATCCTCACGCAGTTGGTAAGACCTCTCTGTCCCAGGGCTCTGCAGCCATGGACTTCATGGGCCAGCTCTGGTAAGAGGGGTGTAACACTCACAATTGTGATAAGGAGCAACGGCACAGAGCACTGTTGTGCTCAGAGCTGCACAGTTGTGCAGTGGTGTTGTCTTTGTAATGTTTCAGCTTGATCTGAAAAAGAAAAAGAAGCCTGTGGGAGGAAGGTTTGTGTTGGCTGTAAACCAACACATGCACAGTTTAATAACATACATCTATGTTCAGTGATTTCAGCTCTTATCTTTTAATTAGAAGCTATAGGACCCTAACCCAATTTTAAACAGCTTACAAGTGCAGATTTTATAGACTTACCTTTTATTTTCTTTGTACTGAGGTGAAGTAGTGAGAAAAATCACTGTTAAGGGAAAAGTCCTTGCAGTAACTATTATTCCTCAACAGAGTTTAAGTTTTTCTACCAGCTTTGAAGCTGCTATTTCCAGGTCTCCCTTAATTAATCCTGAGAACAGAAGGATTTGACAAAAAGTGTGTTTTGCCAGTTTGGGAAGCCCTATCCTTATAAGGCCTTCAATTACATTAATTAATTAGTCTTCTATAATTCAACTCACACAGCTGAATAGACCTAGTTAAAAATAAGTACATTTACAAGCTATCTTGTTACGACAGCATTAAGGGTAATGAGTTCATTAAGCTCCATGTGAAGACATTATCAGGCTGAGGGTGCAGGCTGCAACATGTTGAAGACACTCGCTGCTGAGGAAAGGAGGCTCTGCCAACACAGATAGCCTATCTGCACCAAGAGCACTTACTTCAAAGATTATAGATAACATTGGAGGGCTTAATGAGGGTATATTTAAAAAATGTAAATAGGAGGATCTAGTGGGCACATAAATTGCATAACACTCATAGTATACTCTTTGCGCTGGCTTATGGAAGCAAAGAGGGTAAAAGTTAGTGGGTTATGTCGCTCCCCCTGTTTCCAAGGAGTTTTCTGCTTGTAGATAAAGTCCTATTAGTACAGTAGTGCCTGGTTGTGCTTAGTCATTCAAATAGTGTCATAAGCTTGAAATAGCTACTACACACTCCATTTGTCTGAGTACCCCTTTTTGTGAGGTTAGTCCCCAAATGCTCAGCTAGTAACTGAAATAAATAAAAGGTAGCTTGCAACACTGATGTGCTGCTCTGCTTTTAGATTTGTGAACTTTCAAAAAAAGCTCTTTCAGATCATGATAACATAAAAAGCTTTATGGTAATACTGAAAACGGGATTTATTTTATGATATGCAGGACCGATAATTGATTCTTTAAACGTTTGCTGTGTTTTCACATGAAACATTAAAATGTTATGTGCTGAACTGGCAGACACAGGAAATTTTTAATATGCTGAAATAAAATGTGCTTAAATAACCCTCCACAATACTCTTGCATTCTTTGCTTTGCTTATATTGAGAACCAGCCGTCACTTTTAAGTTTTAATAAGTTTCATATGTTTTGCAGAGGAACTGTGTTTGGTTGATTCTAACCTTTAATTAGTAGCCTCTGGATTGGTGTATACCCCAGGCACGGGGATGTTATTAGGGTGAACTGAAAGCTATGTGTGTTACTCCATAACAGATCAAAACAAACCTTGTATGCTCTGACAGCATTAAACCCCACTGAGACCTGGTGCAGGATATGGTTTTCCACTTGCAAAAGAAAATTGTAATTCACAAGCCTTTGCCAGATGTTGTCCCCCTGATACTTCAGCTTCATTACATACCTACCGAGTAGGTGGTCACTTAAGGTAAAGCCAAGCATGGCCTGTTAGAGCATTTGCCAGATTAAATAATTTAAACAGTTTAGGGGGTTTTGGTTGGTTGGTTGGTTTGGGGGGGTGTGTGTGTGGTTTTTTGTTTGTTTATTTGTTGTTTTTTAATTTAAAGAACAGTTAACAACAACAATATTGAAAGGACATACTGGGAAATGGCTGTTTAATATGAACAGGATCCTGTTATTTTCTGACAGGAACGCAGACCCAGGGTTATATTTTCTTATAGAGGGAAGACTTAGAGGCTTAAAGGAGTCTGCTGAGGACTTGACTTCTGCTGAACAATGTCACTACAGAGCACGCTGCACACTAAGTGCGGCAGCAGCGTGAGAGTGTGAGACAAATGGAATGAAGAGGACAGGAGATCAAAGCAACGGAATGCTTTGAAAGTGGACTTCAGAAGATATTTTTTGTTAAAATTAGAGATATTCCTGGAACCAAACTGAAGCGTCCCTTAAATGAGAGAATAAAATGTATTGGTGGCTGCTCATGCCTGGCTTTTTATTGGTATGTAGATAGCTGGCACAAACATGTACTACTGTCACACTGTTAGCAGACCTTATCTGGTCAGCAAAAATAATCTTTGTTATCTGTACAAAATGAAAAAAAGACCCTTTTTTCTTTCCAGAAAAAAGTTGAAATTTTGCATGGAAAAGAGGAACTTGGACAAAAAAATTGTACTTAGCCTGTATCCAAATTTACTTTGTAAACAGCCTTGATGACCCTGTGTTGATGTCTTTACATACTCAACTGTGAACACAAAAATATCACGTTGTAAATGTTATTGTAAAATTTTTCGTCCAAGAATGTAAGTAAGGCAAGATTGTGGACAGAAATTAAAATTAAAACAGTGGTCCATAATTAAAAAACATGGAATAATTTCTATACTTAACCTTCTTCAGTAATTTCATGTAAATTTCTGTAAGTAAAAGGAGAGGTTTCTGTTTTAGGATACATAGAGAGCTTTTATTTGTTTCAGAAAATTTTACAAGCATGGCAAGTAAAGACTGCAAGTGCATTTTATATGGTAAAAAGCATTAAGATGAGTTTTAGACAGAAAGTTCTCCCTAGCTTCTGGACTTCTTGAGAAGAATTTGATAAACTTTTGATTCTGAATGCCATAAGGTACTTACAGTATGACTACTGGAAGCCACAGAAACCTTATCATGGAATCGGCTACCATGGTGGAAACCAGCCTGTGAACATCAGACATTCAGTGACATACCAACATGATCTATTTTTGACCGGGCCTGATGTAAGCGTTGTGATAAAAGGGCAGGTCCTACCAACAAGTTGGCACATGAAGGGAGTGAAGTACAAACGCTGGTGGTGCCACGCAGCAGGCCTGCACACAGTTATCCTTCCAGGAGCAGCTCAGTGAAGCTGTGTCTGTAGGCACAAGTGCTCTCTTGCAGGATCAGGCCTGCCTGTGTACAAATGGGTTTGCTTTATAGATTGATTTGATGCTTGAGAAATCTCTCAAGAAATGTACTGCGGCAAGTACATTTCTTTTCTTCTGTAAAGACCTTATGTAGCTTTAGTTCCATTGATGGTCTCATCTGTCAGGAAAGTCATTAGCTGTCATGGAAGTGATTTAAAACCAGTCAAATAGCAAGTCCTAGCTATTTTATTACAGTACACAGAGCACAATGTTATTTCTTTGTCTAGAAACACTACACTGGTGACCAATGTTGAGCAATTGCCCCATATCTCTCTTTTCACACATCTTGGATTTAGTGGTATCACACTCTGTGTACACGTAATTGAAGAAAAAATCTTCTTTCATTGGCAGCAAGAGCAAATTATTTTTCTGAACCTGGCTTTTAAGGGCTTCCAGCACTAAATTTGGTTTGCGAACAAAGCAATAAAATTTTCAGGCCAATGTGAGCTCAGCTTTGAGGTTTGAGAAGTCTGAAACAACAGGGTAGTTTTCCCCCCTTCTTTCTCCTCTTATCCCTTCCTCTTCCTTTTTAAAAAACAGACCAAGCCAAATCTTCCAACAGCCTCTGCAACACAAGTCTTTCTCCACAGGTAAATGCTGCAGGTCATTTCTCTGAAACGTCTGAGATTAGACCTAGATTAATCTCTTCTTTAGATGGGTGACTTTCAACTCCTTGACAGAAATCTGAACAGCATAAAAAATGGTTCTGGTCAAAATTACAGATCAGCTGGAAGTTCACATCCAGTCACACAGAATTTCCTCTGGAGGACTGAATGAATGAAGGGAGGAATGAAGGAATGAATGAATAAATGAATGAATGAGAGCCATTTTATTTGTCAGTTATGATGTTTGCCTCCAGAGGATAATAGCCAAGCAAATTAATTAGAGAAAATAATCCACAAACCCATCAAAACATTCAGACAAAGCTTCACTCAAACTAACATGTTCAATGAAACAGAAACTTGGACTGGCAGCTTGGTGTTTTTACACTATTTGTTGATTCTACTGACAGCTTTAATCATTGCTGACCTGACACTCTGGTGGTACAAATGAGTAAATAAAATGTCAGTTTTGCTTACGATTACATTGAACATAACTGTTCAACCTTGACAGGTCTATATTTGTAGACAAGAGAATCACTTCTTCAGACTTCTCTGCAAGAATAACACGGCTAAAATCTGCACAGCTACCACATACATGGCCTGTAACCAATAAAAGTCACTTATTTTTATTTGCGATTCTTTGACAAAAAACTAATGTTGTCACAGTTTTTTCCCTAGTCAGAAGGGCAGAGCAGCTGTAACATGCACCCAGCTCCAGATCTTGGAGCAAAATCCCCACCTCACCAAAACTGATGAGAGTCTCACTATCAGCTCCTGTGGGCTCAGCGCCGGCTCTACACTTGGTTCTAAGGATTATGTGAAACTCCGGGTTTTTCTGCGAAAAACACTGTGTCAAAGAGGTTCTTTGTTCAAGGCATAACCTGAGTTGTCTGTCAAATGTGGGCCCCGATCCAGCAAAGCACTTAAGCACATGTGTAGCGTTGTTGAAACCAACGGGACTACTGCTCACATGCTTAAAGTCACGCGTGCGTTTAAGTGCTTTGCCGACCTGAAGCCTTGCAGAAGTCCTTTGTATCATGTTGATTTCAAAGCACATTTCGTTATTACATCACCGTGCTGTTCTTGGCAGGGGATGAATTAATAAATGAGACAAGGAGAGGTCCAGCAGGAGCTGCTGGGGGAGTGGGACACCGCATTCCTTTCAAAACAAGGCCATGGCAATAAGTTTTCAGGAGACATGAATCAGCCATATAGGTAGCTATAAATAATGTGGAGCAGCCATGAGATACCACTGCACTGTGTATATTGCAAGAACATATCAATACTGGGTACTCTGTGTTTTTAATCTTCCCACAGACTTGGCATCCACCCACCCTCCAAGGCCAACTGGAGTCTGGTCGGTGGGAGAACACACTCACTCCTCCTCTTTGCACGGGATTTTAACGTTATTTCACGGGCTGGGATTGTACAGCTGGAGAACAGCACTGTTATTTGTGCCACGCTATTGGCATGCAAGTGCTCTACAGACATATTAAAGCCAAACTGTTTCCCTGAGGATGCAATGGTAAGCATAGGGTTGGGTAGAGAGATGTGCTTGCTCTCAAAGCACAAGCTGAGCTCTCCCAGAGAGAGGCTCTGTTGCATCCTGGACCTTGTGGTCATGTTTGTGTTACCATTTAAGTACTGAGGTTAAAGCTGATCTTTCATATGCACGGTCCTATTCAGATCATGCATTAACCTGCCACCATGTCATAGCCATGCTACTTCTTACCAGCAGCCAACCTTGTACCCTGTTGCTGGTGGGCTGGCTGGGCAGCTGGGTCCACACCTGTTGGTGAGGTCTCAGAGCCCACATTGCAGAGAGCCTTGTGCTACCATGTCATGGCACTGTGTTCACACTGACACCTCACCCAGGCTTACAAGGTGCAGCATCTGCCCAGGTAGGGATGGTGGCAAAAGCCGTATTGGTTTCTCCTCTTGTCATGGTCATGGAAAACCTATGTAGCAAGGGAACAGATAAATGGAAAAGAAAGAGCACTGTGGGGAATAAGGCAGGAAAAAAGAGGGCAGGTGTAGAGGGGATGAGGAAGGAAGAAGAAGATAGTAAACAATTGTTTTATGAAGGCAATGTCCTGGGAATAGCTGAAGGTCTATTTTAGGATCTCTCACCAGGGAACTACTGAAGTGAGGATGAGGAGTGTGCAGCCATGCTCATCTGTGATGATGAGACCACGTGTTTCATGCTGCGGGAAGAGGGTGTGGGGGCGTGAAATCTGGGGAGTGGAAATTCAGTACTGCAAATCATCTGGTCTGTTGTTATCTGGGAAAGGCCTCAGTGCTCCTTTCACTTTGCTGGGACTGAGTTAAATACAACTTGTGTCGATTACACAAAGGAGGGGAACAACAGAAGCTATGGAGCTTTCAGAGTTGTCTTCACACACAATAAAATGTAGATAAATAGCACGAGGGTAGTACTTCTTCCCTTGGAAAGTTTCTTTTAAGGAAGCCACTGTGCTACAGATACTGACAAGCAGCTGGAAGAAAAAGCTTCCAGTACCGTAGAGGCCAGTGGGAAGCAGGGCCAAGCTCTCTGTCAGAGTCTCAGCTCCATATGCCTTTTCTGTTGAAATCTGAAAAAACTTGGTAGGAAGGACAAGGGGTTTATTTCTTATTTCATCTTGGAATTCTAGCAGTTGGGCCCCGTTTTTCATTTTCTTGCACTCTTTTGGTTTGCTTGCTTATTATTAATAGATTATTTTAATGCCATTCATGACCAGAATACAACAGATCACATAATTAAGCTTGAACAAAGTAAAACCAACTACAGTTTTCTAGTGTGAAAAGGGCCATGATTTAGGTTATTTCCTTGAACTAGGACCCAATATCCTCTTTGATGAAAGTTACAGGAAAGCTCTTAGCAGCAGCTTAAAAACACATTGCCAAGCTCGCAACAGAGAAGGAGCACCCGCACACTTCCAAGAGGATATTTTGCATCCTGTGATTCCAGCAGCATGTGGTGTTATCGTGCAGGATGAATTACTGCTTTTCATGGAAAACGTCATTTGGAGATGGGCTGTAATCATCTTTTCTGATGCATACATTGCATAGGGCTGGGACTTGATGCAAAATGAGGACCTAATCCAAAGCTCCCTATATCCGATGGCAAACTTGCTGTGATTTCTCTCAGATTTGGTTCCATTTCTTTGTCTGTAACTGCTGATACAGGAGGAATGCTATTTTTGCTGTGGTAGTTGCATTAAGGATCAGAGATATCATTTGATTAAGCTTGTTGCAATATGTTTGCTAGCAAGAGATTTCTTTGAAGGATTTAAATCTGCTAAACCATCTGGGGAAGCAAAGATCATGCTGTCGCGGTCGGGCACGCAGAGGTTAATGTAATTTTAATATATGGAAATTTAATGCAAAATGTAATTTTAATCAAAGTCAGAAGCAAAACGCTTTTTACAATCTGATTCTTATCTGCAATTCTTACGAATAATGTACTACAGCTTTTACATTTCTTGTTCTAGGACAGCTACTTCCCAATGCTTATCCTTTTAAAAACGCTTCAGGAGGGAGGCAAGAAAAAGAAGAGCTTGTGATAATACACTGCAGGATACACGTTACATTCCCACTGCTTGCTGCATTCAGCTTGTCTCTGTGTGTGCCACTGTGGTGCAGCTATGGCTGTACTGTGTAAGTCGTCCCTCCAGCCTGGCTCCTGCAGTTCATCACTGCCCTCCTGCAGAGGGAAACTCCAGCAGATGGGTGTATCTAGGTTTTTCTGAGCTCAGCGGATCTTATTTTGAGCAATTTCATGTTGTGCAATTTTTTGTCTGGAACAGCTTTGAGAGCACTCTGCAAGCAGGAGCTACCTCTTGCAAGTGATGTGGACCTTAGTCCCATGTCATCATCCTTTGCCACCCCGATGAGCTCCTTGGCCATGGGCTGCCTGCACAGCATGTTATCCATCCTGGAGCTTACTGGCAAATCCAACTCCAGCTGCTACAGCTGCAGGCAGCGCTACAGTGGTGACTGCTGATCAAGCTGAACATGTGGTGGTCTCACCAGGCAAAAGTCAAAGGTGCCGACAAACTGTACCTTTTAAAAAGCAGTAAGATATCTAATGCCAGCCACCAGAGAAGAGTTAGATGTGAAAAAATCTCTTGGGATCCTTGCAGTGGTTTTAACCCCCTGCATGAGTTGAGCCAGTCTATTGAAGAAGCATGCCTGGAAAACAAGGGTAGAGGAAGGAAGCGTTAATTTAGGTAAGGGATGCCAGTGCATGGATAGGCTCTGGCTAAAATTGACAGCACCTCCCAGAAAGAATTGCTTGCTATATAGTGGCAGAAAATGGGGAGGGCAGAGGTCTCCTGCGGGGGCAGGGAAGGAAACTCCTGCAGGAGGGAGCAGGGGAGCACCTGGTCACTATTTACTACTTTCCTGCACTCTTCTGCCCTTTGCTCTGTTTGGCTGTGAGCAGTGATGGTGTTTATCGCTTTTCAAAGATGGCATTTCTTCTGCCTGACATTATTTACTCTAGGTGTAGGAGGAGCTGACCCACTAATTACACTAACGGACTGAAGGAGCAGAAAGTCAAGTTTCAAGCTATTGCTGTGACTTAAGAAACACGCAAGGCTTTTGCCTCTGGACATAATCAAGTCAACGTGTTCAGTATTGGTTTATGCTTAAAAAGCAAAGTAAAAGCAGATGAAGTGTATTTATAGACTCATCAGCCAATGAATGGATGAAAGGGAAAAAGAAATTAATGGGAAAATGTCATCCTGGATAGAGGAGAGACTCACTGTGAAGTTCATGTCCAGACCAACAATTTGGAGTTAATTCCAAAGATCAGTGTATCTTGATTTACAGTAGAATAAAAATTGACACTTTATCAACTCTGAATTTAAAAATAAACCAGTAAAAATAGCCTAGTGTGAAGGAGATCCTTTTGCCAGACCACCTCGGGCTGGGAAAGGCTAAGGGGCTCTTAGATCTGGCCACTTACAAATGTGTGGCTTTGATTTGAAGCTCAAAATCTTAAATAGAAAAGGGAACATAGAAAGCAATGTTACAAAAATGAAGCCTAGGCTTCCTTACATTCCCTAGCTTCAGATAAACCTGGGTGTAACTCTGATAGCTATGAAGAGGAGAGAAGAGTGGAGGAGTAAAATACCGCTTCTCTCTGTCTTTGTGCTTTTCTGCTCTGCTGAAATTGCTGCTTTTTGTGTAGGCAAAAAATCTCATATTTAAAAGCTATTTTTGGCAACATGAAATACAAGGACAAGCATAAAGAAGCAACAGCTTTGCTAACTGAAATGTGAGGGCAGGCTAGTAACTCAAGATATGATCACTGAACCAACCTTCTTTTAAAAGGGATTTAGGGAGTTGAGAAGAAGACTTTACATTTCATAAAAATCTCATTGTCTGATCTAGTCCAGTATTTAAGAGAAAGGGATATGAGGAAAGCAGCATAATGAAACCCAGCCCAAGGAGGCCAGACTAGAACAAAGGAGTTGCTGTTGATTTCACGTCAAGCTTTGCCATGGTTTGACTGTGTGATCTGGAGCAAGACTTTACGTCCATGCTGCCATCAAAGGTGTGATTGCAGCTCATATAATCATGCCCTCGAGCTCTCTTTGCATCAGTTTAGCCATCTGTACCGGAGCCATCATACAGTTCTACCTCTTTTAAGGGCTGTAGCAACGACTGACGTAATCCAAGTTTGAAAAAGCTTTTGTGGTCTTCTGATGAAAAGCATGGAAATGCAAGACATTGTAATATTTCTGCTTGTTGAGCCTACTGATAATGGCATGTGTCTTGCTGCTGGAGGAATCCTTTAATTAGACAAAATCCTTTGCTCATCCACGTTTTTCTGGCTGCAAAACTTATTGCTGTGAATTGACGCAGGACTAAAAATGTAAGCCAGAGCACAGAACTGAGCAATAATACACACATCTATGTTCTTGGCAGTGCCTTGGTGCAGATCATGACCACAATCTGTTTAACGAATGCATAATATTTAATAGTCTCATTCGGTGTTCATTTTAAAAAGAACAAATTGGAATATTTGTGCTCAAATGGCAACTAGGGGAAGATGACGCAAAACCAAACCGTTCCCTTAATTCTAGTAGATCTCAAGGCTAGAAACAGCCCCTTGAAATGGCTTTAAAAGACCCTGAGTGGAGTTTACACACTTGTGTTCCTAATACAACTCACGTTCAAGAAAAGTAATAACAGAGAACACACGCACAATAGAGGCTCAGTGCGCAAAGCTTGTAATGTATAATTTGCAAGGAATATTTCTTTAAAAACGTAGAGCAGGAGTATCGCTTATCGTTCCCACATGGAACAAGTGGTGAAAAGGTTGTGGAAATAATTTTTATTGTTATCATATGTTTTCCCTAAATGTTGCTATAGGAGTAAACTTTTTTGGTATTACTTACAATATGCTATTGTTTGACATCCAACATTACACTTATGTTTGAATATCTTACCCTTGTAGCATCCTTCTTTTCCTTTGTTGATTAAGTCTGAGATAAACATACCATTGTTTTCATGAAGACTTAAAAACTAGTCAGTCTCCTGCTGGGTGACTGAATATTTAAAGAATGGCAGGAGCGATCTTAGTGGAATAACCTGCTCAGTTTCTCTTCGGACTGAGGGATCGAGATTCAATGCTTTGATCTATTTTCCTTCAATTCCTGTGCCCTAGGATGGTGTACCCAGCTCCTGGAGACACTGGCTGACTGTATGACTCTAGCTGTTACTCAACTCCATCAAGAAGGAGGAGTTTGAAATCTGAAGTCTACAGGATTTGAGATAAGGAAAACTTCCTACAGTTGTTTCATTTGACCTGTGTAGTCAAAATGAATCATTGTGGGTCTTCTATGAAAGCTCATCAAGGAAGTTCTGCTGAAAAATGTATGTGTAAGTCTCTTGCAGAATGTATTTCAAATTTTGGGAAAATGCAACTTAGAGATGTATGGGAGGAGCTGGTTTTCAGTGTTCCATTTTTATAGATTTCAGGGAAACACCTGAAGTTTCAGAAAAATAAATCGATATATTTTGATTTTTAAAAATTTTCTCAGAAAAACTCATTTTCTGACCATATATTGCCACTTTCATGTGAAAAGCAGAGCAGGTCCCAATTTTATTCCATGTGAAACAGCTGCAGTAAGCCAGGCAGATATCTTTCACTATGTCCCAGGTGCCAGGAAACAGTTGAGTTCTACCGATGTCAACGGTATGACACCGAACTATATTTTAAAATATATTCACCTTTATTTAAAGTTGAGAGGTCTGGGACCACCTGACACAACTCTTCATTCTCTTCAATGTAAGAACCAAAAGTGCTTTTCTTATGCTTAAAGATACACAGTGTGTGAATATAAAGATAAACAGACATTGAGATATGTAGATATGTAAAGGACTCAGTGTTTTAAAAGCTCAGTGAGTCCCCAAGGGCTTTAGAAGAGCCTGAGGCTCTCAAGACACTGGTAGGGTCATCAGGTGAGGTACAGTGTCAGGGTTGTCACAGAGTCACAGAATGATTGAGGTTGGAAAGGACCTCTGAAGGTTGTTCTGTCCAATCACCCTGCCCAAAACAGGACCACCTAGAACAGGTTGCTCAGGACTATGTCCAGATGGCTTTTGAGTAACCCCAAGGATGGACATGCCATAACCTCTCTGGACAATGTGTGCCAGTGCTTGGTCACCCTCACAGTGAAAAAGAGTTTCCTGATGTTCAGAAGAAACTTCCTGTGGTTCAATTTGTGCCCATTGCCTCTGGTCCTGTTATCGGACACTACTGAAAAGAGCCTGGCTCTGTCTTCCTTGAATCCTCCCTTAAGGTATTTATATACACTGATAAGATTCCCCCTAGCCTTCTCTTCTCCAGGCTGAACAGTCCCAGCTCTCTTAGCTTTTCCTCATAGGAGAGATGTTTCTGTCCCTTTGTCACTGTGGCCCTTGAACTCTCTCCAGTAAGTCCATGTCTCTCTTTTACTGGGAGCCCAGATCTCAACACAGTGCTCCAGGTGTGGCCTCACCAGTGCTGAGGGAAAGGATCACCTTCATCGATCTGCTGGCAGCAGGAGGCATTTATTACCATCAATATTCCTTTTCACATAATTCAGCATCCAGAGGGTTTGCACTGTTTTGATGTTCTCACAGGCATCCAGTTTTCTAATTTGGTCTCCTGATCACACCTAGAAAAAGAACATATCCTGGATCCACTGATACTTGGACAAACAAGTCCACCACTGGCAGAAGAATTACCTCTTAAACTAGAAAACTTCATCAGGGAGGGGAAAGGAAAGCATAATTTCTAGAGAATTTTCTAGGGGAAACCCAGCCCATGCAAGCAAGGTGTGCAACAAACATCCACAAAAAGAAGGGTCCTTGATTGCTCAACACTGGGTCATTTCAACTAAGGCTGACATGGTAAGGTCCACTGGAGCACATCCAGGACCACTTCAGCCTGGCAGCAGCCACACTCTCCTGAACATTGTGGGTTAGTGCAAGGCCCAGAATACTTTAATAAATTAGCCCTGCTGGAAAAAAGCAAGTGGATGTGAGGTAATACATATTTTCACTGGTCATCTGAGAGAAAGGCAGTGCAAGCCAAAGGAAAGCATGACTTGCTGCATGGCCTTGCCAAAGCATTTTACCCCTCTAGCCCTCCTTCTCCCTTCACACACCTCCCTTGCCAAGTGCCTGCGTGAAATCCTTACTGTCTAGCATGCCCGTGTGATGCAGAAAATTTCACCTGCTATTGCCTGTATTTGTTACTATGGAGTATTTCTACTCAGACCAGGCCTGGTAGTACAAAAACTGCAAAACAGCAGGAGAAGTTCCCTGGAAAGTACTGTGAGACTGCTACTCCTCCTCTTTTAGGGGCATGAAGTAACTTTATTTTGGGGCCAGCAGTACAGAAATCCACATCTCTGCAGACGGAGTTTGCTGTTAGCTGTGAATTACATGCTGCTCTCTGCTATGTGGGCTAGCGTCCACAAAAAAAGGGCCAAAAACCTGCCTGAGCCTGCAATCACATTACACATAGCTTCATGTTGTGCCCTCTGAGGTGCACCACTGATATTTTATCAGAAAAGCAGCCCCTGTGCTGAAGTGTATTGATTTAATAAACTTAATAAACAGCCTCTAAAGGCAACTTGCTTTCAAATAATGATGCATAATGTCAAAAATATATGTTGCGTAGCTTACGTAAAGTTTTCATCTCATTTTCAGTAACCATTTAAACAGAAATGCTTCATTTTAGGTAAACGTTAACATTATGTTAAGCTGTATTCTAGTTCTGTGTACTAACAAAGGTCATGAATAGAGTAATAAGTGTTTGAGGTTTGCAAGACTGCTTTGATGTAAATTCTATTTGCCACTGGTATTCTCCATTTACCACATATATCCCAGGAGAATGTCTTGCCTGCATAGCTCATAAATTTGTTATAAATCATAATGCTTCTATTACATCATTTCCAACCTATCCAAGCTAAAAGTACAATGTGATTTTTTTTTTCCTATGTGAAATTTCCAGTTTGGTGGCATATCTGCTGCATAATAAATTCCAGACAGTCATTCTTTCATGGTTTATCTAACGTCTGCATTTTGGACCCAATCTAGTTGATTATTGAAAACTGCGGGAGTTTGCCAGCGGTTACAGCAGGACCAGAATTGGGTTCTCTCTGTATCTAACTTGCCTTTGTTGGAGCAGCATGCTGGTTTGGAACCAGCTTCTAATGAGAATGTATCTGGAGCTGCAAACATCAAATGTGCTAATTGTCTGCTGAAATGCTGGGTTTGGTGCCAGCTGTAAGTGTTGGGTTTCTCATTCAGTGCTGTTTGTTTTCTCTTATGATTTAGGGCCACAAAATTAATCTGTTACACTTTGTAACAATGGCAAATGAGGAAAACATTGGCTTACAATGAATAGTTCTGCAATCTGGCAAAACAATGGCAGCGATGCACTGCATTTCTGTTAGGTTTCTGCTACGCATGCTTTCACTCCAAAATAGGGAAAGGGAAAAAAATTATGTGATTTTATGTCACAGTATTATCAATGCTAGGAATTAAATCTTGTTGAAAGGTAATTCTGTTAGCCAAGGAAACTTCTAGGTGTAAGCTGCCATTTGCAAGCATTTTTATACACGTTAGTCTCCAGACATGCATATTCCCTTGAATTCAGTAGAATTAGCCCATGTGCATTCCATTATTCAGTTGCATGCCTGTAGTATTGGGACTTTGTTTGGTAGGAAGCAGAGAGCTGAGATAAAACTTCTGTTTTATAATATTCAGAAATATTTTAGCTTAAAAATTGCAAATGTGTCAAAGTCATAGTAATCACATGCTCTGCCTTTGACCAGGAGCATAATTTGGTGCTTACATGTGAGTCTCCCTGTTTTCTGTTTATGTCTGATAATGATACAATGATGAATAAAACTAAAACTGCCTGCATAATGAGACAGTGTTACCAGGACAATCTGTAAAAGCGAACAGATACAACAGAATCTGCATCTTTCATCAAGATTTTTATACAACTCACTAAGAAATAAAATTGGATTTTGCAAGTCTTAAGTTGGTTTGGGTGATAAAGCAGTGCTCACTTTTTGTAGTGTTATTTATGAAAATGTGTTCTGAAAAAAAGCTGAAATAGTTTTCATTTGTTCATCTCTGTTCATCCTGTTCAGCCCGTTCACTGCAAATGAAGCAGCATTCAGAATCAAAAAGTAGGACACAGTTGCCTCAGATAGTTAAACCAGGGAAAAAATATGAAGAAGCAACCAAAAAGGTGTAAAAGACAAGGCTTTTTAATTAATATTTTGGTCATGTGAGATGGCCAGGAATGTACAAGGCCTAGAGACCTTTTCAGTTTCAAGAGGAGGGCAGGTTTGCAGAGGGCTCTCTGGAGATGACAATCTCAGCAATGCAGCCATCAGCAGAAGGCTGCCTGCACCCAAGGGTTTTCCAACGGACGTGGACTAGGGACACAACAAACCATGGGGAATGCTTGGCTCACTCTGCTAAGCACTGGAAAGATAGAGGGAGCCCCATGTAGTCCCTTTTGCATCTCACCAGAACACCCTGCAGGAGTGTGATCTACCTGCAGACATGAAACTGGAGTTACGTAGGTGTACAAAGCAATGGGGCAATTAGGTACATTTTTGCCAGCATTTTCCCACATATACCAAGGCTCCATTTAAAACAGAAGTCTCCTATCAAGCAATCCTTTGAAATTATTTACTCTTTTATGGTTGCGAAGTATGGCAATATAATACCTTTAATGGAAACCCAAATAAGCGGCATATGCTGCGAAGTGTCTATGAACAGGTTTTATGGGCTTGAATTCTTACATCACGTGCTGGTAACAATTATGACTCCAGCGAATGCCTTGGGGACATAGAAGAGCATATATAGAGTTTTAATGAAGGTATAAACTGATGATGTTTCTTTTTAAAGTATATTGTCACACTGAGAAAGGAGGTGGGGGAAATGTCATAAATAGTGAAAAGATTTATTGTTGCAAAGTGCTTTACAAGTGTTACAATATATTAAAAAATAGTGGTCCCCAATAAAGGCATTGGCTGCGCGGGGGAGTCCCATTGGCTCAGCAACAAGTGCCACAAAGACCCTGTGGACTGGGGCTAAGTGGCAACGTGCCAATCCTCAGGCTGACAGCCTGTGGCAGTGAGCATCTGCCCTTGGGTTGTCTGGTCCAAAGAGCTGACACAGAAATTTAGTGGTTTGCACAGACTGGGACACACGGGGCATGTTTGGGTGTATCCCTGCACCTTGTTGGGATAAATTGTTATTAACTGTGATTATCCAGACCTTGACAACCTTTTGAGCGTGCTTGGTGCTAGACTGTAACCAGCCTTTACTCACCATTTTCTCCACATATTGCCAAGTTAAGACAACAATATGTGACTGCTTCAGCTGGAAATGTTTTAAAGCTAACTCTGGTGTGGCTCAGTGTTCTCATTCTCTTCCCATGCCATACTATGCTCATCTTCCTTTTTATTTTAAAATCTTATTTTCACAGTACCAGAAACATGATTTATTTTCTCCATTAACAGTTGAAATTAAATTCCTTTACAACGTAATAGCTATCCCATGTATAACCTTCCTCTCCCCAAAACTTTAAGATCCCACACTGTTATGAGACTATTCCACAACTGATGTATTTATGATCAAGCATTTCTTGGCCATATTTGGTGCATGTTTAGCTGTTTCAATATGTGTTCAGTCCGGATGTACTCAGCAATCGAACAGTTGGTGTATGTGAAGAGCAATCACTTTATGAACAACTTTAGTGGCAGCCTTCCAATGGCATGTGAGAGAGTCAGACCACCGCCATTTCCTACACCTCATACAGGAAGGTGTATGAGGGCTTACGCATATTGAGATTAGGGTCTGCAAAGCATGCAGAGGAGATGCCAAGTAATTAGTGAGTCGTGGGAGGAGAACCGGAAATTATCTAGGGCCCTGAATCTACATCTACCCCATCCAGGTGAATGCCATAACTTTGGTACCAGAGTCATGTTTAGACATGTCCATGATGAAGTGGCAGATCCCCTCCATTGCAGTCCTGCTGATGTCCTCAGTGGGTTCAAACCCCACAGCATGATCCACTGCTGCAGATGCACAGAAACACACCAGGGCAGCCCCAGGGTCAAGGTGGCTGCTCTGCAGCTGGTGAGGGGAAAAAAGAAGATTTTTCTCCTGCTCTGAAAGTTTGTCACTCATCTCCAGTGGAGGGCTTGCAATCCTAACCCAGGAGGATGTGGGCTTTGGACAGGGTGTGCGAGCAGCAAGAGAGGCTGGCAGTGATGGGGGATCATAAAGATCAGTGCCTTTGCCTGCAGTGTGGGCTCCTAAATCATCTGGGGAAGGCATCTGACAGATTTATCCTAATCCACCACATGTGGGATACTGTACATGTTTCCCAAACTAAGGTTTTATGGGAAATAAAAATCAGAAAATGTTGACCCAACCCTTCTCTGTGCTTCTACCACTGCCCCCTGCCCCAAAAAGTGCTGCTGTCCCAAGCACTAATGCTGCCCTCATGCTCCAGTCCAGCAGCCTGACTTCCGCACCAGTTGGTCCCGCCATGTGCGTAGAGTATCAGATGACCCCACTAACAACAACTTTTGGCTCCCGTCACGTTGGATGGTTGCAACAAACTCATCCGTCTCTACATAGTGAGAGTAGAGAGGGCAGACAGTTTTGGGGATGGGCAGCAGGCAGTACTCTCCTGGGTTTCTGACACAGAAGCAGGGAGAAGCCCCGGGGGAAAGTACCTCCTAACACCCTTTCTTATAACACTTGCCAAGCCTTCCTGCTCCCACCCGTGCAAAAAGGCTCACCCGTTCACCCTTTATTTGGAGCTGGGCCAGTGCTCAGAATGAGCTGGTATAATAACTACCCTTATTCTCTGCAGGGAAGGAGGAAATCCTGGCTCCAGTGAATTCACAGGCAAAACTCAGAGGCATTGGCTTTATTCTAACAGCACTTAGCAGATGGGTTTCACTGTTACTATGAAGCCCTGCACCTCCTTTCAATCTACTCTGTGATGTGACTGCTAAAGTACTACAAGACCAGCATTTACTATAAAGCTGAAATGTTAATATTTATACACTGTGTCCATTGGGATGGAGTAATTCATTTTTTATTAAGAAGCTATTAAAGCATTTTTCTAAATTGCCCCAAATAGGTTTCCCACCTAAAACATGCTGTTCATTTTTTTTCCCCCTAACTTCTTTTTCTTTTCAGTGTATGGCTTTGATCTTTTGTTTGACTTGTGCTTCACAGAAAAACGTTTATAAACCTTCACAGAAAGGTTCTCTTGTCTTATAGCTCTATTCAAGAAATATGGTAGATCTGTAGCAAAACTATTTTAGGAGTACTCAGGAAGAGAGATCTTCTTCTGAGTACCAGAACAAAAAGGTTTACTTCCCCAAAGGCTAAGAAAGACACTTTCCCATATAGATAAGTGTATTCTCAGTTTGGTTACAGATTGTACCACACTTTATAAAGCTTGGCCCTTTAAAATATGAATGAGATTTCATGTGCTTCAATTCTTAAAAAGCTTTCAAGAATGCTGCAGCAAGTCTGTGCAAGTCTTCCTGAATGCTTCCCCAGTTCAGACAAGCATGAACCCTGTGGCTACGAACAAGTCCCTGCCTGCCATAACTCCAGGATAGGAACCAACCATGGGATGGGAAGGTGAGAGTTAGCAATTTGTCATAATCCAAGAATACCACAGTTTTATTGCATATCTCCACAGACTGCAGATGGATGTGGAACTAATGGTTTTTCTCAGCACTGAAACATGTTCTGCTCAGGGGTACCAAATTAAGAGCAGAAAGATTATTTCTCAACAATTAGCATTAAGCTGCTATTACTGTAGTTTACTAATAAAATTCAGGAAGAAAAGTTCACTGTGTCTATATTATTCTCTCTCTCCTGTGCTGTTTTAGTAATTTTTTTTATAATAATGTCATTTTCTTCTGCTAGAAGAAAATAGGGTAAAAGCAGTAATGAAAACCCGCCGCGTGACAATGCAGACTTGAATTGCTGTTGCTGTTTGCATTAAGCTTCATGAGAGATACCATTTGCAGATGCAAGAGAAAGAAAGACCGGCCACGTTGCAAGGCCAAGGGAAAACTCAGGCAAGGATAGGGGTTTTTTCCTTCACTTTTATCCTATCTCAAAGCTTTTGAATCAAAGTCTTTGAATCCAGATCTCTGAAAGCTGAGGCACGGCATGTCCAGGGAGGACCTCACCAAGTGCGGTACAAGCCGGCTTTTAGTTTTTCCCACTCATAGCTATGGCTGCTGAGATCGACTAGAGAAATGAGATGTGAGAATCTCATTTGGTTGCAATACCTAAAGTAAGTTAGGGGATGCAGGTGCTAAATGGTGCTCTTGGCCCAGGGACAAGCACATATTCTGGGAAACACACTGTCAAAAAGGGGACGAAGAAAGAAACAACCTTTAAAAATAAAGACATCTCTTTCCCATGCAATGACTCAACAGGATGAATTAGAAAAGGGATTCTTTCCCATGTAATGGCTCTACAGGATGAAATAGAGAAGAGCTGTGTTTTTGGAGTTCCCTGGAGCTCAGAAATCTTACTCTGGAAATTAATAGAAACATTTGTGTCTCCTGCTGAGGGCTGTAGTCTAATTCACAGGCACTGGAGAATGCATCTCTTTCCATGACACTCAGCTGGTTTGCATGACACCAGAGTCGGGGTGGTCTGGAGATGTGGCTATTCAATTTTGCTGGTGACTTTGGGTATGTGCACAGTTATGTGTGCTCATGGGGGCAGTCCAGGGGGAGCTACCTGAGTATCTGAAGGGGAGTGAAATGATTGTTTTGCCCAAGGTCCTCAATGAGAAAATCCAGCCCAGTGCCTTCACCCAGGTCAGTGAACTCGAACAGGAGGTTTGGTTTTCTCACTAAGGTAGGCACTAATAAAGACAGGCTTCTTTAGATGGTGTAGTAAGCCATGGCAAGGTGGGCACTTGTAGGGCTTGGGATGTCACATTCAGCCACACAGGAATTACCCCCACACCCAAGCACTCCAATCCAGCAGAGACCCAGTGCTGCCCTGCCAGCTCCTGCCTCCCATTGCTGGTCCCCTTGGCTCCTGCCTGACTGCACAAGCCCTTCCATGGCTGCCCCCGAACTGCATTGCAGGATGGCATATCTGCGTCTGTTTTAGTTGTTTCCAGTCAGCTTAGACTGAACAGGAAAATGGTGGAAGTGACTAGGCAAGGGAGAGGGAAGAGGAGAGGCTGCCCCTTGCAGCAGCACAGATTTGTGCCCAGCTAAAGTGGCTGTGCAGCTCCAACCTCAAGTTCCTTCACACTTCTTCATTCGGTTTTTATTTTTCCTTCCTGATTCCTAAAAGTTCAGGTCTAACTTACCTTTTTGTTCTTCTGTCTCACATGTTTCCTGTATTCCGCAGCTTCGGTTATCCTGTAATCCATCACACTCCTCTCCTCCACCTGGCATCATTTGCTGGGTGCATGCAGGGTAACCTGTTTGCAGGCATACAACTGAGTGTCTTAGGGAAGTCCAGCTTGGTAGATGAGTCCGTGGCTCTGGACAAGGTATGAAAACACATGTGACAGATAGTACAAAACATGGTGGCCAACGTGCAAGTGAAGTTTCCATTCTGCGCCTCCAGGCTGCATAGTGAAAAGAGCTGAAGGAGAGAGGTAACAATAATTGACAAAACATTGTAATTCTTGCAGTGTGTAATCCAAAATGCCTGGAGTTCGGCCCAAGTATCTGTATTTGCTCCCAGCTTTGGCCTAAGAATTGCGGGCAAGTCTTGCATCTGTGAAACTCAATGGGAGGGCTCCCACATTGCCCTCAGGCTATTTCCTCTGTGAAGAAAGGGTGCAGAGACCAGGCTGTGAGCAATACTGAAGGATACAGGGAAAGCTGCTCAAGACTTTTATGTGCCCTTTACTACAAGACATAAGCAAGGAGAAAGGAAGTGGCTGGAGATCTGAAACAAACTAAAAGAAATACAACCTTTTTTAACCTCTCCAAAGATTGCTCAGTAGGTTAAAAAATTTAGGCTCATGTATAATACTAATATCTATATTTATACCAGCTGAATTGCTGGTTGTGCCAGTAGAGTTACAAAATCTTCAGATGAAGTGTTTTCAGTATCTTGCAGCATAAATGCTGATCCTTCTCCCCACTCCCCAGATAACTCTGATCCTATAAAATGAGTAAGATACATTTTAGATTTGCCCTGGAAAAGTAGTGTTGCACTATCCTAATGTTCTGAAGAGTTGTATTTATTTAACACACAAACGTTAACAGCCAGGCAGGGCATTATGATCCATGGAGATCTGCACTTTTAAACTCAGGAAGTACAAATCAACCTATTTCTCATTAACCTTATCTCAAAAATCTAGTTGATGGGACATACTCTTAAGTTTACTCCTTTTTTCAAAAAAGCCTTTTCCTCCTCCAGGACTGCTGGTGTTCACTGCTTAGATCAAACTGCCAAAGTTAGCCATCAGGCTATCTGCTAACTACTTCTTGGATTAAGACATTCTTCCCAAATTGTTTATAGGCTGCTCTCCTCCCTTTCTGCTCAAGTCTGGACCTCTGTTTTTTTAAATTACATACCGTGTTAGGCATTTTATCCCATCAATCCGTGAGATCTCTTCTCTGCCCTCCTAGTTTCCTTTTATTCTAAAATAGATGAGTGCCATATGACTGATCTTCCGACACAATTCAGTTCTTGCAAACCTGTATAATTTCAGTGGTTTTTCTATGGCACCTTTCTAGTCTTAGCAATATTCTTCCCATAACAATAGAGTCGGCCTCTCATGAGTGGCCCTCAGAAAAGACTCTCATCAGTGTGCTTGACACTGCTGGAATAGCTTCAGTGGTTTCAAACATCAGGCCTATATACCCAAAGAGCTCGCTTGGCTTTCTGACAGCTGCCTAGAAGGGTGCAGATGGTTTTAGTTTATTCCCCGTTTACCACCAAATGATTTCCCCCTTAAAATTAATAGAAGAAAAATATTTGGAAAGTGATAGCTGGTTGTTAGATATTACATTTAGTGTTCCTATTCATATTTTTCTTTTTCTTCTTTTCTTTCCCATATGCGCTTGTTCTTGTGATCTCGCAGGGTTGTAAAGTTATGATTCAGCAAAGCACTGAAGGTGAGAGCATGGCCCTGCTGATGCCATGGCCACTGCTGCATCCAGGACCTCCTCCTTGATGTGCCTTCTGGTGGGGTGCTCAGCTTGGTCACCTCCACGACAACACCCCAGCTCTAGGATCACCAACACCTTCTGGATGTGGAGGAGGTGGTGTGTGCAGTGCTGGGAGCAGCACAGCGACAGGCTGTGGCTGAAGGGTCGGCACCGTCCGTCCCCATGTTTGCCCCGGACATGGTTTTGGGATGCAGCATGTGGATGAGGGAGGTTTTCAGAAGGTTTTCAAAGAGGGGTACAAAGAAACCCCCTGTTGTCTGTGGTTTATTGCTTTTGGGGACATCCAGCCTCTTGATCCAGACCATCGCAAGGCTGGAGAGAAGAGGAGGCTTTTGATTCATACAGAATTGATAGTGTCTATTGAAATTAATTCCACATGGGGAAGTAAGCACTGTCTCCACATAGTAACACCCAGTGTGGCATATACTGCCGAGTTCAGGCTCTGACTCCAAAAATGCTTGAAGGCAGAACATATGTTTCAGGGATGTTTTGAAGATACCACAACCCATGAGATATCTAAGGCAGCATGAACATGCTTTGTATAACCCATGAATGCAAAAAAATAAAAAATCTCAGAAGGCTTGAAACTTTTCTCCTACATACTGCACTTAAATGTAGCTGTGGTTTCTGCAGGATCATTCCTCATTTATCCTTGTATAATTAGAATATGTCTTTGCCTTCTAACTGGATCTTGTTGAGTTCTAATCTAGACATTCAAATGGGCCTTTAGAGCATCTGCCCCCAACTCCAGGGAAATCCTGTTAGATAATTACTTTTTCTGCTCCAGTGCAATCTCCCTTTTTCTCCTTTCAGCTGAGGAGGCTCTGAAAAGTATTTTGGCCTGAGTTTGATAGGCCAGCTTCTTCGGTGGCATAAGGCAGAGTGGTTTCATTGATTTCCCAGAGCTACACAGATTCACACCATCTGGGAAGCTGACACAAAGGATTTACAGTGAGAAAGGTACATCATATTTTTATTATTTCCTGATGTTGTTTTATTGTTGTGACATCACATTCTAGACAATGGTAATTCAAAAGCCTCCTTATAGCCTTTTTACTGGGCTGCATGGATGGAGGTTTAGGCTCCGTTCAGACGCTTGACTGTGTAGTTTTCAGTCAAATTCAACCCAGCACGGGCAGAGTTGGTGCAGCAGGACTGAGCCTGATGGCAGTGTTGGTATAAGTGAACATTGGCTTTAATGAACCAATCCGAATCACAGGAAGTGTCTAGCATGTTTTGATCTGTTTAATTGCGATATTATCTGTAGCTGAGGGAATCTGATCAGGTTTGGGCTTGCAGTCTTCCATGCCCTGATGCCATCATCTGCTCTGAATCAGGAAAAGCAACATGGATGAGCTTTCCAAGTCTCGAAGAAGCTGCTGGCTCTTATTTGAAATACTTGTCTTTGCTGCCTGTGACATAAGTGCACTCACTGATGAGCAAATCTCAGCTGAGATGATTGTTCTCCTCCAGAAATTTAAAACTTTCAGCATTTTTTCCTGCCTCTCATTCTCGTCCCACAAGGAATGTGACTGGACAGAAAGAGCCTGGAGTTAAGTCATATAGATGTTACATTCACTGCAGTGAGACTTTTTTGGGGGAAGATAAGGAAGTATGTCTTGTGTAGAAATGTTTTTTGGCAGGATGGCTTGTGATTGAGGACATATAAATTTCTTAGTCTATACCTCTAATTAGCCTTTTTTTTATTTAATGAATTGTTCCAGGTAATTTTAAGTGGAAACTGTTTGAAAAATTAGAGAAATCAGATGAAGAAAGACCAAAAGACAATTATTTTATACTAGAGAAAATGCCTCCCTCTGACTGCTCAGCTGGTGCAGCCCACCTGGCCCACCCATCTTTGGGGAGAGACTGCAAGCTCCACATCAGCTCCAGTATTTGTTGTGATTGTTCATGCAGTTCCCCGCACTTCTTGAGTGCCGTACCGAGGGCTGGACAAATCATAAGCAAAATACACAGTGACAAGAAAGTGTAGTGATAACATGACACTGTATTTTTGCTTTTTATTTCCATGTTTGAGATGTTTGCATGAGGCTTGAACTGACAATATAACAAATTAACATCTCCTTGCAAGTATGTGACAGCGCTGTATAGTAGGACTTGAAAGCATGTATGATCTTTGCTAGGACAAAGGTTGGACTTGATGACCCTGGAGGTCCTTTCCAACCATAATGATTCTGTGATTCTGTGTGATTCTGTGATCTTAATGGACTAGGGGAATCAAAGCAGGGACTGGTGCATGTGAATAAATATCTCTAAGCTTTAAGTTTGAAATTACCCTAGCCTTTGACAAGTAGCATTCAAGAGACAGGTACGGGAATGCCTGTCTCCTCCAGGCAACAAGTTGTGTGGTTGTGCTGGCTCAGAGGGGAATTGTCTGTCTATACTCACTCTGTTCCTTTCCCAGTCTGCAGTTAGTTATTTCTGTGAAACTGGGATGCAGAACCTGAACTGTATTCTGAATTTTATGCACCTACCCTGTGCATGAGATGAAGAGAACTGGCTTGTCTCCCTTTGGAGTCACAGCTGGAAGAGGAGGGCAGCAGTTAGAGCAATTGCTCATGAGTAGTGGCTCTCGGCTCAGCAATGTAATTGGAAATGACCCATATTTCCATTTTTTTGGAGCAAGGTTAACATCACTGTCTCAGCTTCCTGAACAGTCAGCGGGGAGGGATCAATGATTCATCCCACCCAGCTTAGACCCATATTTTAGGAAGGAATGAATTGCCCTCTGGCTGGTGAAAACCTTAGATGAGACATCTAACTTTAAAATGACTAAAGCCTGGTGACACAGATCTCCTTATAAATACAGAAAATGTGTTTTATTTGGCTACTCTTTTGACCTTTATCTGGAAAAGAAAAACATTAACTTTTCATCAACACCAAACACTTAAGTTTACTTTTTTATTTAATACCATCCCACTGCTTCCTGGGGTCAGTCCTCCTTAGATTATGAGCGTTGGCTTCAACTGAAAAAAATGGTGTGGCTGCTCTAGTACAATTCCCTGAACCTCTGTAGTCTACAAGGGCACCCACTCATTTTACTGATACTGTCAAAATGTCTTTTAACTGTCCTTGTGCACATGGTGGGGGAGAATAACTTATCCCAAAGGTTTACACTGCTGACATTATTACAGGGCTCTGTCACTGAGGGACTCAGTGCCCTCAGAGCAGGGAAGCCTTTGGACTTTTGTCACTGGGAAACAGAGAGACACACACCCAAGGTGTCTTTAGCCTTACATCTTTGTGCATCATTTTCCTGGCAGTGTAAAATCATGTCCATACACCTCCATCACTCATTGCAAAACTGTGGGATTGCTACAGGTTCTTTAAACTTACAAAAACAAGAACCATTTTGGAAGCTTCTCAGATGAAGGTTGGCTTTTCTCTGCTTAATCTCCACTGGAGAGTTTTACTGAAACCCACAACAGTGGGTGAAAGAGAAGCTTTCAAAGGCACTTCAAAAGAAGAAGTCCTGATCTTACCAGTATGGGTAGTTCAAAGCAACTCTGTTGTACAGTGTAAAGGAGTTGTGTATTAGATGTGATAGTGTGGAGCAATTGTGGAGTGGCTACTTCTGAATAGTTTATTGATCTGTTTCCTCATTTTTAATCTTCTAGAGTTAACTCACAGATACGCTTAAGCAAACAGCAGAATGTAAAGTTTAGTAGGAGCTGTGTGTTAGCCTCTGAATTTCCATAAAGTATTTGAGCAGAAGAGAAACAAGGTGTGCAAATAGCACAGTATCAGCAGCCTTCCATCTCAAACAGTTGGTGTGAGTAGGGACAGTGGTCCCAACCTGCTGATACACCCTGGGATGCCCTCTGCTTTGCTCTGTATGTGTGCATATAACTGGTTTTGAACAGTTTCCCATTTCCAAGCCAAGCAATTAGCCAAAATTCATGGCCCCAGATGTAGTTTCATTTAAGAACACAAATTGCATCAGGTGTTGCTTGACCTGAGTCTGCCTCTTTGTGGGGAATGCACTGAGCCTGGTCTCTGGAGCAGAGCAGGAACAAAGTGAGAAGCCACACACAGCTTCTTTGCTCACAGGTTTAGTCTTTGTAGTCTGCACCTGGGCCAAGTGCACTCTTGCTAAGCTTTCTTCCGGCCATGTTCTGTTGCTCCTTTGTTGGATTCTGGTTTTCTCTTGCTTTTTTCACATACAATTTACTATGATAACAATAAAATGTCTTTCACTACTTTCTGTGTACAGAGCAGAGGTTGCAACTTTAGCTGGTCTTCAGTTTTGTGAAAAAGATTAATTATTGCTAACACTCATCGCCATAAGCAACTCCAGTAAGATCTCACCCAGCTGTCCAGCACTGTTTTCTTCGCTGCCTCTGTAATTTGTGTGCACCCTCATCTGTGCCCATTTACCCTAAAGATTTTGCAGGTTTTGGTGTTGTCAGAAAAATCACTACTTATCCATGACCAATTACTTTCAGGGCTGCGTGTCCTAGGAGTGTATTTAAGACCTTGAGATTCCCCAAAACATGGAGTTCAGAAAAGTACTACAAGCTGATCTAAGTCAAGACTTCATAAGAACAAGGCAATAGTAGAGGTCATCCTTTCCAGGTCAAGGCTAATTACTGAAAAGAATGGAAACAGCCTTGAAGTTGTTAAGGGAAAGGGGATAGACAGAAGATTATGAATGCTTCCTGTGTTCCATAGGAAATGAAAACTTCCTATTTTCCTTTCTTAAGCCTATTTCCTATCCAAATCAGGAGCTATACCATTTAATTGTGCATATCTGTTAAGAAAGATGGGAACTATTTTCATCTAAGACACACATATAACCAAACAGAGGTGTTTTGTGTCAAATTCTGACAGAATTCTGACAGTTTCTATTCCCAGTGTGGATAATTACGTGCTGATGAAGCAATTTAATTCTAAGGATTTTAATTAGAAACTCTAACTTTTGCCCCTGTGAATAGAACTGTGAATAATGATGTAAGGAAACTTATTTATGAAAGAAATGTCCTTATTGGTCTGGATAATACAAGGCTTCTGACATTTATTCTGGTCTCCTACCCTGTGCTGTGTCATTACTGTGGTGTTGTTTTAAATATGACACTTTGCTGAGTGTGTCAGAGGCATATGTGAGGGAGAATCATCAGAAGCCTTTGAAAAATCTTAAGTATGTATAAATTTTTATAAGTCTTAAAAAGATACAGTCACAGTTATGGTTCTCTGTATAGTTTCACACACCCAAAGACAAACAGAGATGCCTCTTGTGGTTGAAACCTGTTTGCAAAGGTGAGAGTGGGGTTTTTCTTATGTCCACCCCAAACACAAGTTCTGTGTCATGAGCTTTGCCACACATGGTGTTAAGGCAAGAGCCCTGTCTCCCTGCAAAGAAGTAAGGTGACTTGTTGACCAGTCATGGTGGTACCTCTGAGACCCATGGGGACTACAGCTGGACAGTGAAGTGAATCTCAAGGGAGTTGCTAGTAACACAAGAACAGCTATAAGTAGTCCTGGTTTTCTCTGGTTTTTTTTCCTGCTTTGGGGTGACCAAAAGTCTAGATCTCAGGGTGAGATGCCAGCAGGTGACATTCCTTGGTCTTCAATGTCATTGAAGTTATTACATATTTGTTGGGATATAAATGAGAAACCTAAACCATCCCAAACTGACCACACTATGAACCTTAGTCAAAAACTAGTCTTACAATAGCACCTTAAATAGAGACCAACAGTCTTGGCCCCAAGCGCAGCTGCAGTCTAGGAGTGGTAATTCATTGTGACCACCTTCAGAGCATGTCAGGCCTCATAAAATCCCTATCTTAGACTATGATGTACCTTTAAAGAAAATACTCTGTGATTATGGAGGACCAAAGTAACTCCTATGCATCTGCTGAGCTGATTTCTTTTCAAACGTTGATTTAAATTTTAGTTTTTATTATGTGATATTGCTAAAAGTATGATTTTATGGCAAATGTGTTCCAATGCAATAAAAATGTGCTTATTTTTTTGCCTACTCCCTGAACTAAGAATAAAATGCCTTAAGGGACTATGTATTTTATGGATTTTTCTGAATTAAAAACTCCTATAATTAAAATCATAATTTTTGATGGTCCCACATAACATTTTGTAGCTGACATTCATATATAATGTAATGTAATCTCGTTTTTTTGGTGGGACTTCCGCCTTTGCTATGTTTCCTCTCTGGCTAGTCAATGTTTCTGCCTGCCATTGATCTTTCGGATCCACCCAGCTTTCATTTGTTATTTTCTTTCACCGAGTATTTTAATAGCAGTCCTTAATGTAGCATATGTTTGGATTCCTGCTCCAGTTTTACCCTAGCCATTATTAACAACATAAAGCTACTCCTTTATATGACAATGCTAATGTATTTAGCGGCGCTTAATAAGCCCCATCTTAGTAGAGAAGTGCTGTTGAAGACTTGTGTCTTATCTCCTAAAGTTTCAATTTCCCCTTTTGCTAGCAGATAAAAGCTGATGATAATTCTGTGCTGCAGGTTTGGGGCACAACCATCTGCAGCCTTATTTTAGAGTATAAACAGGCAGATGATTCCTTCCCACTTAAACTGCTACCACAGTGAACTGTTATCTTCAGGCTAATCATAATTACATTCATGTATCTTCAGAGGAAAAGGAATCTTAATTACAGGAAGACGCTTTCTTTTTCTTGAATACTGGAACAAGTGCACTGCAAGTCTGGAGCAGCAGTAAAGCAGAGGAAAAGCATTAAATCACAGGTGGGAAGGAAAGAAAAAAAAAAATTTCCTATAGGCCACAAGGTTGTCTTGGTGGCAAAGGAAACAAAAGGTGTGAGGGAAAAAGCCACATTAAATCTTGCTGTCACGTGGAGGTGAATCAGCCCAGAAGGCAAGAGCAACAGCAGAGCTCATCACACTGACTGAAGGATGTGAGGAGGGTTGGAGCAGCAACTCGGCCAGAGTGGGACCTGCATGCTGGAGATGTCTGGAAGCAAGATGGAGTGCATGCATGGGGCGGCTTTGCTTCTCATGCGCCTGCAAGTGAGGTGGGGTGGCAAGGGGACCAAGGTTACCACAGCCTGTGGGTTCAGGAGCCAGGCAGGGACAGAGCATTAACCCACAATGACTGTGCTGGCTATGAAACGTCCAGACAGTGAGGATGTCTGTATTTTTCAGACAATGTATATAACACACAGTAGCAGACATTTGGTTGGCTGAGCAAGAAGATGTAATAAAGCTTCAGTTGGTATTATTTATGAATCAAGAAGGCATATAGCAATTGGACCTTCATTTGTACTAAAGGCTATATGCCGAAGTACTTTTGTACATTTAAAAATGAATGTAATCAGGAAGATCATGGGAGATTGAAAAAAGGATTAAATGAGAGGCAGAAATTCTACATCCACGTACGCAGAGATGCGTGGGGTGAGAAACATAGCTTTGTTCAGGCTTCACATGAAGTCTGAGGTGTGACAAATCTGACTCCTCTCTTACGATCAGAGGAACATGTTGTTGCTATTGCACTGGATCCTGTCTCTAATAATGACCAGACCAGATGTTTTGGTTTTATAAAAAGCTACAGACAATTAAATTACTGTGCAAGGCACTGGCAGCACCAGCTTTCAGTAATTCCCCATCTTTGTGTGGATGTGATGTGATGGGAGTGGAAAGCAAAAGCAGAAACTTAATATGACCCTTGCCACAGGCATCTTGGATAAAGCACTCTTGGCTGCTAGACAAACACAGTCCTCAATCCTGCAGAAGCTGATTAGGTCTATACACACGAATAGTCCCACTGTGGCATAAGGCGTGCAGAGGTTTACTGGAAGATGCCCTGAGAAGGGAAGTGGGAGTGAAGCAAGCTGGAGGAATGACTAATAAGACATAGAAGGGAGTTAAGCACAGGGTAGCAGAAGTTCAGCCACTTGGCTGATCCATCAGGTGGGTGGGTTACAGCTGGAGCATCACATCAGATAAAGTAACAGGAAGAACCGAGTGATGGCAACCACAGGGAAGAAGACCACCAGGAAGACTGAGAAGTGGAACGATCCTTTAATACCACCAAGCAGGGTAAGAAAGGGGAGGAGGATACATAATGTGATTAATGCAGTTACTCACATTGCTGACTCAGGACTAGATGGGTGTTACTACTTAATAGCTTTTTTGTGATTGTAATTTGGTTATTTTATAAGTAATGGAATCCAAAGGGAACATACCACGAAGCCCTTGGGAAAGCAGAGGTTACTATGCCAAAAGAGATTAGGTGGAGAACTTACAAAGTGAGTGAGCACACAAAGAATGTGTAAACATAAACATCTGAGGTATTAGTATCTCAACCTTAGGTGAGAGAGGCATGGTAGCAAGTATGAATCAATGGACATGCACCACAAATCTTTAAATCTCACTGCAACAGGCCAGGGTACCAAGAAAGAGCAAATGAGGAGGAGAAACCAGAAGAATCTTGCTCAACTCGCTTGTGACAACCTTGCAGGAGATCTAAGTTAATGCAGGGTTTCCCGAGCGCCTCAATTTGTGCCCCAGACTGTACCCAGACACATCCCTGTCTCTGCTGACCTGAGTACTTGGTCTTTTTAATCTAATGGCTGCATAATGGAAACTCCATAAATTTGGATGCAAACTGTGATCTTGTCTAAAAAGAGAAGAAGGCTCATCATCTTGGTGGACCCCCAAGAGGCATGTCTGGGGCCAGGCAACAAAATCCATTTCAGCCTGGCCCATGCTCTAGTGTTTCCCATCTGGTGGGTAGCATTGCCGGTCCCCAAGTGTATGGCTTAGCCCTTAGCTCGGCACAGCGAGTCCCAGACCAGGAATGAGTGCCCCACCTTTAGCGAAACCTCGTAAGACATGTTCCTCTGCCAAGCACCCACCCTTGGGGCCCCTAACAGCAAAGGCACTTCTTCACAGGCACATGCCTACAGTCCTGGCACAAAAGAAGACTACTTGCATGCAAAGATTTATACAAATTTGGTCACTGTGACCAAACTTTTATTACCCATTTTATGGAACTGTGACAAAAGTCTAGGAATCAAACAACATGGGGATCACAGAGGCTATTATGTTTATTGTGCTGAACAGACTGTGATAATCCATTAAAGGAACATTTTCAACAAGCAAGCGATTCAAAGTACAATCATAGACAGCAACTCTACACAAAGAACAAAGCAAAAAGTTAGAAGACACTCAAAGAATAAGTAAACTGTAGTTAAACATCTTGAAGCGGTTTTTTTTCCTGCAAACACACCTCTCTTGCAGAAATGGTAGAAGAGTTAAATGTCCAGTCTTAGTTAGCAGTGACCAATGACAGCAAAGAACAGTCGTATAAAATTTATCTCCCACAAAAATAAACTATATATATAAAAAATTTTATGATGTTCTCACTGGTTCAATGGCCACATGCAATTTTTCAGTCTGAAAAAATGAGGTATAGTAGGCCCTAAGAGGTAGTAATGTGTTTTGATTGTACTACAATACATAGAAAATACAAGACTCAGTTCATCAGAATGGTAAGTCTCTCGGAGGCTGCAGTGTGACACACACCCAGCGATATTTCTGTGTTGTCCACTTAATACTGTGGGTTTAAAAAATGCAAAAAAAAACCAAACCCAAACCCCAAAAGAGACTTGCTAAGGCTTGATTTGATGCCCTTTGGAGTCAGCAGAATTCCTTCTACTGCCACCAAGTGACACTGGATTTGGCCTGTTAGAGCTACTGTATAGCTAGGATTATTTCTCGTTCACTTAATATTAATGTGTCTAGTTGTAATACTCTGATCAGCTCTTTCTCAGCGAGTTCTGTCACTGAACCCTTTGCGGGCTTTCGAGGAGGTCCGCATTTCCTGACACTGCCTCTTGGAAGAAGCCAGTAAGTAGTTACCTTTAACTGCATTTGGCTTGGTACTAAAGCCATACAAACAGACACCTTCCTGAGAAACTACCCCTGGCCCAGTTATTAATATAATGGTACAAAGTTCTGACTAGGAAAGAGAGGAAGAAGGGAAATAAAACAGAAATAGAGAAAACAAAATAGGAGGAGGGAGAGAGAAAGAAAAAACAAGAAAAGTGAGAGAGAGGAGAATAAAAAACCTCCACATAAGAAACATTTAAAATAAATCTGGCTGAAACATATTACAAAATCACATTTGTGTAAAATACATGAAAATACTTGTCAAGTATTTTCTTACAATCTACTAATTATTTTTTTAAAACACATATTTGTGATTGCATTATGCAAAAGCTGAGCTTGTTGCTTCCCACCTACAAAGCTTCAAGTTTCTTTGAAGGTTTTTTTTTGTTCATTTTTTTTTTTAATACGAAAGTAATTTAAAATGTGTTCATTTTCCACAAGTTATTTTACAAAAATAGTTTTCAATTAGGGATTAGTTGCAGTCCTAACTGTTTCAAAAGGTCTCAAAACTAATGTTGAAAGTAACAAGTTCATTCCATTTAAAGTCTGGAGGTAGGTCTTTGTCAATCAATTAGTCTATTTCTTTAAACATTTCATTTGAGGTACAAACTTGGACAGTAATATTTAAACATTACAGCTAAATTTTTTTATGTCATGTAGTGTCATTGAAGAAAATTATCCTCACAAACCTATCAGCAATTCAGTACAAAAATATATTCAAGTTAACAGTACATTACACAGAAGTCTAGCAGAGAATAGGGTAAGTACATTAAAAAAAAAACAAACCCAAAACAAAAAACAAACCAAGAGAAAGAAAAATACATAGTCATGCTGAAACACAGTAAAGATATTGCTTCCTTAACTGCAATTAAGTGTTGAAGTAGAAATAACGGGAAAATGCAGATACTCATGATTATCTACCCAGTAAAAATTTCCTGCATTGAATGTGTATAGCAGCATGTATTCATCAGTCTGTTGAGTTATTTGTAAAAATCAGAGGTAGTATTGAGTAGTGGGGTAATATTGCATATCTGGTGCTAAAAGTGCTGCTTTGAATGAAAAGATGGAGAAATGCCACTGGCACAGAGGTGCTCAGTGAACCATCCTATGTCAAAATACGTTGCTTAAAGTAATGCACAAACTTAGCTGAGGTACGTGGTGTTGGTTCTTACATCTTGACTAATGAGTAATGAGGAGAGATTCAATTATTTTGAAATACTGGTATGGGGTGAGTGGAATTGGTTGAAACTAAGCAAAACATCCGGATTATTTTTGTTCAGATAAATTCATAATTAATTTTGAGGTACCTTTCTGTATGTTTTAAAACACTTTTCTCGATAAAGACTTAGTCAATAATAGTGTAAGAGTGTTTTTTTATCAGACATTTTTGTTTCCATAGAAAACAACTGGATCTACAGAAAGCTGACTCTGTCTGGCTTCCTATCGTCCAGAAGATGAGGGCTGTTCATTTTGTTTACTACTACTTCTGCTGATATGTTTGTAATTATAACTATACAACCTATCTTTGTCTTTCTTCCCTTTTGTAAAATCAAAGTACCTTTTTTGTTGATTTCTTTCTTCCGATTACCAGCTGAATGAAGTGAAAGATCAGCTTTCAATTGTTTTTCCTGAAATAACAGTAAGTCTTAAAAAAAAAAAAAAAAATCAAGTACGAGTCTATAAGAAGGTTATTTAAAAAAAAAAAAAAAGAGTAGTATCTATCCCTTATCTTTGGTGTTCTAAAACAGGGAGTTCACTAAGTAGGGAGTGGGTTGCTGGAAGTGATGCAAGGCTTTAGTGTTACACACCCAGCCTTTCCTATTTCAATGCCCATTATAATGACTATGTTACAAGTTTCTTGTTCATAATGCAGTGCAGTGAATGACACAAACCTGATTTGGAGCTCTTCTTTACCCATTCACCCTTACTTAGCAGCTCAAACAAACTATTAGTAGGTTAAGAAAAAAGAAAACAGTCATTAAAAGTTGCATCCTTAATCTGTGTCCCCTTTGTGTTACAGCAGTTTTTCACTAAACCTGGGACTGTGAAGGGATTACAAAGAAGATGATTAGTCAAATCCTTTTTAAGGTGATGTGATTTTTTTTTTCCCCCAGGCAAAAGTGGAAAGACCATGGCAATAGAAAGTAAGTGGTCAAGGCAGTGTCTTCTCCCTTCTAAAGACCCAACTGCTGATGAGGTAGAAATTGCATGGTGCGGTCTCCTAGTCTTCCTCTGCAGACTCTTGTGAGGATGTTTCTTCAGTCTCTTCCTAGAATACACAAACAGAAAAAATAAATGCTGTGGCAACCACATGTCTTAGGCTGCCACCTCACTCTTCGCTCATGCTGTAATCTGTGCTGTGCTCTGTCATGGGCCTCTTATGGCCAGCAGACATGCCAGCTAGAAAATGGAAAGCATTTTGAGCAGGTATCCAATGTTAAGCGGGTGCTCTGAGAAGCCTTCTCCTCCTCGTTGGCTGTCCTCCCCTGCCCTAGTGCTGCCTTCATGTTGGCCTTCAGCAGGCCTGACCAAATGCAATGCTCTTACGCTGCTTATTTAACATATGTGCAGTGCCTTTCAGGACACGGGTGGTAAACCAGGGGCAATAAACATTTCTGATAAAAGGGGCTGTCAGTGAAAAGTTGGTTTTTATCAAACGCTGCACATCATCGCCTAAGACAGCACGTGAAAAAGATCTAGGAAGAAGAGGAATTTACCCCCTCAGCCCACTGAGACCTTTTAAGAATGACCAGCTTAAAACAGCTTATAACAGTCTTCATACTTTAATAGATTTGATTTTCCACATGGCTTCATTTTGTCTGGGTGGCTAACTGACACAATTTATAACTCTCTTCCTTTCCCAGGCCACTACAGTGCACCATTCAGCAGAGCATGCCTTAAAGCTCGCCTGCGTTATATGACCAAACTTCCATTCATTAGTGTTTGAAACACCTCAGCTGTGAAGGGCTCCTAAATGCTACCATGTGTGACGCTGCTGCGGAGGAGCGGCATCAAGGAAGAACACTGGCCTTTAATCAGAGGCCACTGCTCACTGCAATCCCCTTTCAAAAGTTTTCAACCTTTCTTCCCTACCCCCCCCTCCCCCCGCAAGAAAAGGCAGAAAAAAAAAAGCTGTAAATCCAGGGAATAAACGTAAGTATAAATGAATGGATGACAGCTTAAAAAATATAACCATAGCAGCATCAAGCCATGAGATTTCACACTGGTTTTGTTTAGTCTGCTTTGGGTTATGTGGGAAATGTGAAAAGCATGAAGCAAATGCTCCCCCCTCTCCCATCATACCCCTACCCCCCGCTAAAGCTTGGGCCTCAGATATTTAAGCCAGCAGGTTTACACCTCTTGACTAGGAAACAGGCCATGACCCTGGGGTACTCTCTTGAGCACCAGGCACAAAGAAAGATGTAGCATGATCAAAGCCGTGGATGGAGGAAAGAGAGCAAAGTCAAGTGTCAGCTACCCTCTGACCTTGAATTTTCAATTAAAATTTAAATTCCAGAAGACACCGATCTATCATGCAGAGTGAGTATTTTCTTCCTCACAACAATTCGTGGCCACTTGTAGCAGGGCTATATATTCACAGTGCTGCTATGAAAATGATCTGCAATGATCCAACTCACAAAATGATAAAGCGAATTCTACTCGGTCCCTGGCGGCACTGGGGGACCTGAGCTCACACTCCATCGAATCCCATTAACGCACAATGCATTCTCCCTGCTTATCTTCCCCAAAGAACAGGACTGTGACTGTTACAGCATTTCAGTCAAGACACTAACCAAGGGCTAATTTGCACTGCACGTGGAGAGACAGAGCAAAATATGTTGGTTTGAGCCTTGGTAACTCAGAATGCAGGATGATCGTGGCAAACACTGGCTTTACCCCCAAGCCAAGTATTTCAGTTAAAAATTATGACTCTGGGTTCTGTGCTCTCAATATAATACAGGCAGACATGTTTTGGTATTTGGTGATGATCATGTGCTCAATTCCTTACAGCACCGTAGTCAGCCCTGAGCCTCTCATCACCATTTCCCAGAAGACAGCGGCACACGTGGGTGTGGAGTGGCGGCTCCCGTTGGTTTATGCTTGGCTTGTCAGGAGACTACTGAAACCTGATGGAGTCATTTTCCATGAAGCTGGTCTTCTGATCACAGCATAAGAAGTATGGGGGAGAGGCAAAGTATGTGGAAGGACACACTTCAGAGCCCAGCCAGGCTGGCCACAGACAGCTATTTTTAGTTAAAGAGTTGCCCACTCCAGTGACTTTTACTGTGAATCTCACAATCTTTTTTCTTTTTTCCTTGTAGCCCGTGATGCAGTGACCAAGAAAACCGAGAAACTCTTTATGTGTGTATATATACATGTTCGTGTAACGAACGATGACTATCTCTCACCGGCATATGTACATGGAAGTGTGTGTGCCTCTAGTACTTGGAAGGAAACCCAAGATCAAACTAACTCCTCTCCCCAGTATTTAAATATTTAAAAACATTTGAGACCGGCAGACTTCAAATTCACATCAGTCTTGGGAATGATTTTTTTCAGGAAGAAAAGATGGCAGAGGGATCGATCAGACTGCTGTGCAGTGAAAAGAAAACTTCATTAAGTTCATTCCTTGCAAAAGCCCAAGACAGCTCAGTTACAGATGGGTGGTTTTAAGCCAACCTATCATGTAAGTCCCTTGTCAAGACACAGATGAAGACATGACTGCTGCTCTGAAGTGCTTAAAATTCAAACAAAGGGATAATACAGATCAGACATATATGCATGGAGACCTGAAGGAAGAAGCAAGGTTCCAAAAGAGAAAAATGCAGGTGTCTAAGACAGGAACAGAGGGATTTTTTTTGCACTTGTGAAAAACTGGTTGCAAACAGCAGAAGGTTGTGCAGCTGTGATCCTCAACCCACCCTTTGCCTCTATAGCTCTCCCCCCCCACACACTTCTTCCCAAAAGACAGAGGGGGCAGGTGTTTTGAAAACAGCAAACCCCTTAGAAGTGGCAAACCAGCTCCGCACTAAGCCATTTCAACCAGAGATTCACTGAAGTGCATTGCTCGGCATGTCAGGGCACTGAGCACATCAGGGGAAGGATGCTTTACCACCAGTTAGCACTCTCCAGGCGCTTACAAGTCCTCACAGACCCACCAAGGTTGATGGCATAACCACGTATCATATAGGATCAGCCCCCGAGTCAAAAGTCAAAGGAGGAACTGGGACTGCAGTTAAACACTTGCTAAGTCCAGATGTGCTTCCAATCAAGTTGAAGAGAAGAGCAAAAATCAAGAAGGAAAGCATGATTGTTAGAGCAGACATTAGAAATCCAAGTCACTCAGTCACAGCGTGATAACCATGCAGAGCATAAATTCAGCAACACCACCACAGGAATAACTCAGCCAAGAAGCAAAGGCTTCAGGTTACATGGCAGCCTTAATTCAGGTTGTTCTCACTTTTTAGGGGTATTCACTGTAGTTGTGGAGACAGAATGGTGACGTGTGTTAATTGAGCGTAAATGTTCATCGACCCAGTTTTGCCTTAAACAGCTACTCCCCTGATTATTTGTTTTCTGCTGCAGCAAGCTAGCGAGAGGCTGGGCCAGCAGACTGCCAAGAAAAACCTGAGAAAGCTACAAACCAACCAGACTGGATCTGGCTAATGGGGAAGCCACAGCTACGCAGAGCTCAGGGTGAATAGGACAAGCACCTGAACGGCAGGGTAAATACTCACATGCACAGCTCAAGCTTTACTCCCTCCCTGCTAAAATCTCAGGTGGCTCCCTGTGCAGCTGTGTGCATCAGTAAGACAAACTGCAAGCCAGCACCCTGAGTTTCCACCCTTAATTACTGTAACTGCCCTGCCAAGCAGGGAGTGATGGGGAGCTGCTGTCTCTCCCAAAAAGGAGCAGCAAGAAGGCCTTCTCCAAAGCCCCTATATGCACAAATATTTAACAAGGTCTTTTCTTAAGGGGTATCACCGGCAAGTGGCTGGCAGATGTGGACACTGGACTGGGACCCTTGCCACTCAGTGACGCTGGGCCCCAGCAGAAAAGAAAGGACAGGTGTTTCACAATGGCTCACAGCAGGTTATCTGCCCTCAGAAGGGCTACTCTACATGGGGGCTGGGACCACTACATTAGCCCTGATTTATTTGACAGTGGTGAAGGTAAGAAAAAGGACCAGGAGGCAGGACAGCAGGCTTCAGTTAGAAGTGCTGTCTGCAGCTAGTATGGCTATTTGGACTTGCCTAACACATTATTTCAAAATATGACATCCTTGGTGGGATCTGGTTGCCTGAAAATAGGAGCTCGGGGCTGTTTTAGATGCTCTAGGTATCTCATCTGGTATCCAGCAGCCAGGCCAGAAGGATGCTGGTCCCCTGTGTCATGCTTGTCTGCTGTGTGTACGTCTGTGATCCCCTGGGACACCTAAAGGGCAGAGTACAGCAGTGTCGAGATGTGTGAACCCACTAACCATCTCCAGAGCTATGATGCTGCCTTTCTGTTTTTAAAGGTTCTCCCCTATGGAAAATCAAACTGGTGTATACTGCAGAAATACGTGAAGTGATAACCACTACTAGCATGTGCACCTCATTCCTAAAGCTCAGAGACAGCACCATCTGGAATGGAGCTGTGCAATGAGTAAATGTATTTAAATCACAGTGTTTTTTCAGGTCAGAGACACTCCGTGTTCCCAAGAGACTTCTTCCCCATGACATCCTGTGCAAGTGAAATGTAACTCTACCTTCCACCCAAGAGCTGCATTTGGTGATCCACATTTGGTTGGAGCAGGCTATTTTTTGGCAGTACAAGCAGCCAGTAGCATCCCAGGGTCTTCAAGAAAAGACAGACTTAGTTTGGTCTTTGTATATCCTCTGCATTCCTTTTTTTGCTGGCCCCCACAAACTGGTCACAACAAAACCCCATGATGAGACAACTGTTGGTGTTTGAGAGGCACATTCCCCTCACCTGCAGAAGGACAACTGTTTGGGATTTTTGTAAAAATGTTTGTTCTGTTCTAATACCTTGGGGCAAAGCTCCTTTAGGGCTGCTCCAAGGTTAATTGTCTTTGCCTCATGAAACTCACCCGTGATTCAGTTTTTTCACTTTCTGCTCATGAATTTCTGAACAGTGGATTTAAAAAACTAGAACCAATTTTGTGAGATGAACTGCAGGATCACAGTAATGCTGCATGTGGAGCCTCTGAATTTGTCAGAGCTTTTCTTTTATAACAAAGTATTAGCTGTTGGCACAGATTTTGCTGCCTGCTTTCTAAGCCCGAGAGGGTATGCTTGAATAGATATGTCAAAAAGAACTGCTGACAAGAGCAACTTGCAAACTGTGGACCATTGTCTGCTGTTAACTTGTCTGAAATCCCCTGGCATGCAAGCTAATACTTTCAGAGGAGTCCCTGAAGCCAGTGGCTCCTATTGCAGATGCAGGGACCTGGGCTGTGCCCGGCTGAGCCACAGTGCCTCCTGACTGCTCCACAGCTAATGCACCAAACTGCTTTAGAAGTTCTTACAGCACTAACAGACACTCAAAAGTAGGTTTGCTCTGTGTGAAGCTCAGGGTGCGATCTGCTGCTTTGAGCTACTTCACTCTCTGCAAAGCACACTGGTGAGCTTGGTGACAGCTGTCACTCAGCAGTAAGGCAAAGTTTAATTCCAGAAGCTGGCTCCAGAGCTTGAATTATTGCAGGTTTTTATGTCACACATCACAATAAAAGGATTTATTAGGGCATAAGAGATCACCACGACCATATACAGAAAGGCCACACAACTCTTCTTACTGCTGGATTAAAGCATGGTTTTAAGAAGGGCATCTAAGGAAACTATTTCAATACAGAAACTCCATATCTGAACACATACAAGTCAACCAGGCTACAAGCAAGCAGTTTCTATGCACTGTCACTGCTAGCACGCAAGAAGGATCGTAACTGCTCTAGTTTGGTGGCTAAAAACAGTTAAAAACTCTGCCTACAGAGCAGTTCTGAGATCCCCTGAGACTCTGCCCTCTCACAACGCTGTTTCTGCAGTTACTAAGCCCTGGAGGTAGTGAGCAGGCAGGTTGCCCTAAGGAAGCAAGATTCTTGGTACTTAAACGATGTTCAAGATAGAGCGACAAAGAGAGAGATGGCAGCTGATGGGGCAGGTTTGGGTCAAGATTTAAGGACCATAAGCCAACATTCTGGCTTCAAATAAGTTCCTATGAACTTTGCCTCTAATGGCTCACCTTGTCACTTAAGCATGTTGGCCTTCAAAAGACTACAGCCTTGGCCATGGTGTGAGTCCAATATTTGGATACCAGTAAGCAGCCTTGCTGAGCTGATGCTTAACTTTCCCAGTGTCCAAGTGCATGCTGGTGGGACATGTGCAGAGCTGTGCAGAGCTGCCTAATGCTCTTGTGAGCAGTCTAAGGGCTGACAAGCGTCTTAAAAATCATTCCTCAAAGTTTCCGCTCTCAGGAAGGCAATGCACAACAGACAGCAAGAATAAGACATATCTTTTGAGTATGCGTGTACGCAATAGCACTCAATTGGAAACTCACACGCAGACCTGTTTTGAAAACCCCATGGTCTTGGATTTGAAGCAGATACTTGACGTTGGGTTTTCTACCTTCTAGGAAGAAGCCTACCCACCAAGCTGGTGTGTATGCAGGATGCATCTTTCTTCTGTTGAAGTCACTCCACTTTTATATAAATAACCAAATATTCTGTGAGGGCTGGAAATGGAGAAGAGACAAGACAGCAAAACACTGATGCTGTCCTGCAGGTGACCAGCTTGTGGCTTTTGAGATGCATAGTTAGTAAGCCTATTAAGGCTGTCCTTCTCCTTTTACTGCTGGACTCCCAAGAAGGCTGCTCATGGGGATTACTGGATAATTCACATCCCTAGTTGTTGAAGAAACAGAAATAGATGGGTCAGCCAGAGAGAAGTTGCTGGGTCTGTGCTAGGACTCAGCTGCTGGTAATCTTAGCCCAAACAAACAAGAGTGGTAGAGGTCAGAGAAAGCTACCATCCTTTCACACCGAGGAACCACTCCTAGAGATCCCCTTCCTCTGCTCAAGGAAGAAACTCATAAGGCTTAGCCAAATTTTGGTCCATGAGTAACAGGTTGAGATAACTGAAGGGGACCAGAACAGCGCTCAGGAGGATCCCTTCAAGACAGGACAAGACAGGACTCCTGAAGTTGGAACAGCCTTCTTTAAACATAGATTCAAGTCTCTTCTTTTTGTTAGATTAAGGGAGATTCAAAAACATTTCTCCCTCTCCTAGCTTATCTCCCACTAGGAGACCTGTTTGATATAATGGAGTGATAATAAGTCTGTTTGGTTACTTTGAGAGAAAGGACTTATTTGACACATAATTTTTAAATCCAAGAGGGCTCACACTGAGAACTTCCAGAGACAGGAATTAGGCTGGCTTACATTTAGATACCCTGAAATGTACCCGTCTTAGGCTCTGCCTCTCAACATCTCCTACAGATGGGCTTGAACAAACCTCAGCTCCAGGTGCCCAACTTTGCCAGGGATTTTAGAGCAGCCCTGAAGTTAACTTCACAACGAGGATTCTGCAAGGCAGTAGGTCACTCAGCGCTGAAGCCTGCACTGCTGAAGCCTTTTGAAATTGAGACTCAGCTGTCTAAATTATGTCAGACCAGATTTCTTAAACACGTTTTGGCATCTGAGTACAGCAAGTGCCTTTTTGACCCAAGCAGGTCAAAACACTTTGAAAAAATCTGTTCCCCATGTGATTAAAAGGAGAGTGAAAATCTCCAGCAAAATCTCAGTACTGGCCAGAAGAATTTTGCAGGAAGCACCATTTAAAGTCTGCACAGCACAGACCTAAAGTGAAAATGGTGCTTGAAGGAATCGCAAGTGCTGTGCTAATACTGACAGAGACATACTTTGTCTTGGAGAGCTTCAACCCTACAAGATGTAAACAGTTCTAGCGTGAAGGAAATAAAATATTAAGGAAAAGAAGGCAGTGATGCTGTTAGAAACATATACAACCGAGCTGGACTAACCCCAACTTCGGGAAGCTGCTCTTACAAACCTCTTGTGGAGCCTTTAAACTGGAGGAGTGGTAGACTACTCTGCATTCACAGAGCACACCACGCTCCAGAGCCAAAATCCAGAATAGAGTGTAAGGAAAGCAGAGGCTCTAATAATAATCTCTAATCCCTGATATGTATGTCCATAAGTAGATGAAAGGTCAAAAAAAGGCAGATGTCCATCTTTAAAAACCCTTAGGCTTGTACAGTTCACTGAAACACTGTGGGTCACTGCATTAACTCTGCTTGTGGCAGTGGAGATGGCAAAGCCCAAAGGGATATTGGAGCCCAAAATCTGAGGGAGTCTGTCACCCCCCTGAGCCCCTGTGGTACTTGAAATAGTGCTGATTTCTGTGCGTATTTTGTGTTGAGCAATGGAGGAATCATAGAATGGCTTGGGTTGGAAAGGACCTTGAAGATCATCTAGTTCCAATCCCTCTGCCCCAGGCAGGGACACCTTCCACTAGACCAGGTTGCTCAAGGCCCCAAGGAAGGACTATGGTGAAAGACTACCAGAATGGAGTAGGAAAGCGGACACTAGGACAGGCTTTGAAATGGAGGTCAAACCCACAGTATTTACCTTTTGCCCTGCCCTATTTTAGAACATGAAAAGGAGAATAAAGTAAGGTCTGTTAGATTTCTATTCTCCTTCCCCCTCCAGCCCCTAAAAATGACTGCTTGTTACTGACAGGAAGCAACTGCCAGAAGTTATTCACCTCCAATCTTCTATCACTTAAAAAAGCATTATGGCTCCATCCACGGAGCCACTGGCAACTGTGAGTTTGGGAACAGCTATCTATCTGTAGTGATAAATAATATAATAAAGCTTCTTCCCTTTTGATTCCCAGCTGAGAGATTTTGCCAAGTGATCAAACTTGTCTGAACCTCGGAGCAGCAGCTTTGAAGTAATAAGAAAGAGATTGAGAACCTGCAGCCAAGAGCCGCACACACCTCATTAGGGCCCAGCCACGCGGGAAGGCCGAGCGGCAGCCGCCGGGCCCAGCCCCACATACCCACTGGAAAGGGGCTGTGGGAAGAGAGGATAAAAGAGCCTTTCATGGTGGAAGTGCACCGGGGACATTTTCACAAGCACCAGCCCTGCAGCTGAGCAGCTCGCGCCATGCCACTGCCCGCAGCGCATGCCTCAGGGCGGGCCAGGGCGCTGGGGATCTGCCATGGCCCTCGCTCTTCCTCAGTCTCCCCTGGCTTTTCTTTTCCTTTCTTTTTCTTTTGTTTCTGAAGGGAAGGGTTTAGCGTACTGGGCTCTACCTTCCCTGGGTTGTGCTCAGAAAAGCACCCCCCAAATGAGAAACATATTTCCAAAAGATAGCGAGCTGGGTTCTCCGATCTGGTTCAGCAGAGTTCATGTGAGACTTAGTGGTATAATTCACTTAAATCATTTTTTTTTTCTTAAAAAAAAAACCAAACCCAACACAAAACAAAAATGCTAAAGTTTAACAGACTTATAAAATGCTTTTTAAAATGTCTGAAGTGTTTAATCATAGATCTTACCACACAGACACTGGTGAGGCTGTGTGCTGGCAGTAAAGCAGAGTATTTAACTTTGAGAGCTGAAGTTCTGGGTTTAATTTTCAGTTTCAGACTAAACAGCAGGTCTGCAGAGAAAGGCAGGGCGACGACTCCTGAGCAAACCAGGGCAATGGAAATGCTTTCCTTGCAAACTTTACTGATTTGAGTGACCATGGAGCACCTCTTTGTGCAGGCGAAAGTGCAAAATCAGAGAAGTTTATGTTGGTTTTAGTAAAGCCCCCCATTCCCTCCTTTTTTTACTGCAAAGAATTCTGCTGCTATTTTATTATGTAATGCTGCAGGCTAAATATATATCCCTAATTTAAGCCATCTTGCCAATAAATCTACAAATACCAGGTAATCCAAAAAGGGTAGTTATGGTTTAATGACATACTCTTCTTGTCATCTTAATATGTTCAACTCCTAAAGGATTTAGAGTGATACATTTAAACATTTTTTCAACTTCTTTAATATCTCCACACAATCTGGTGGAAAGGGTGATAAAGTATGGTCCTCTTCAGCATAGAGCAGCGACCCAACTTTTCAAGCTCCGTCTGTGCCAAGATCCATGCTACCCCAGGGCAGAGCTTTTTCTTTCTCTAAGCGAGATAGTCTGATTCAAAGTGAGTGGGGCTGTCCAACTCAATAGATAGTGATTATTTCTTTTTGATTATAGAAACTTTTATAAGAGCTTCTTTTCCAGTTGAACCCATCTATATTCAATAACAAATCACAAAAGGTATCCTGGTGAAAACGTGTGTTCAGAACATGTTTTCTTTTAGGACTGAGATAGATTTACTGCAATTTATACCCCAATGTTAATCTATCTTCCTCTTCCTAAACATAAAAAATACTAATATAAACTACAGTTAATGCCTCACTATATAACACAGTTCTCAGGAGACTATTAAAGCGATGGGCGAGCTGCCTAACATACTGTAACTGTCTCTTTGCTGTTCTGATTTCAGTTTCCAGGTTTTGCCTCAAAATAAGCATGAGAATTAGGGAAGGGGAGGGGGTGGAAGCCATTCACTGCCTTGAATCTGATATCTCCCAGGTCCTAGAGCTCACATGTCCCTTCTTTCCAGACTCAAGTCTGGTTTCAATGGAGCTCTCATTTTTCTTCCCGTTAATCCTGCCATGAGATCAACCATTGGTAACTCTGTGAGAAATTAAATACCAGGATGTGGGAAATCTGAGATCTGAATTCGGGCAGAATGTGGGTGATTCACGTTTTTTTATTTCTCTCCTTCTCTTTTCCCATGGTTGTTGTGTGGCAAATAACTCTCCAAACCTGAGATCTGAGGTTCGCCCTGAACAATGTGACTACATTGACAGAGCAAAGGCAAAGCAAGAAGTACATTGGTGATATTATATCCTTTTTTTAATATAAGCAACAGTAATTTCTAAAAAGATCTTTCAGCCAATGTTTTCTGAAAACATTCTGGCATTTCCAGAAATGCCTTACAATGGGATCAGCAGCAGAACTTCATCATGGTGATGCTCACCATCTGCTGGAGTGGACTTCATGAAGAATTTCACATTTGTAGCACTGGGATCCCAGTGAAAATGGATCCATGAGATAGATAGTTAGCTATGGTGATAGGAATGCTACAATGCCCAACAGTCAAGCAGTCATTTTGAATGGCTTCTTTCCTTCCTAAGTGTGAGAAAAGCACATTTACTTATTTAGGTAATATAAGGATGGACCCAAGATGCTTAGGAACACTGGACTGACCACAGTTCCTTCATGCACTACCTGGCAATGTGCTGATGTCTTAAAATCACCTATGTACTCCTGTAGCCTTCAACACGAATTATCAAGGAGCATAACTGTCACTGCTTAGGAGGTTGTGATACTCCCAAACTTCTTACTGTATCTATAAACACAGCAGCACCATGCTCACAATATCCAATGAGCTACTGATGATCATGAGCTCTGAATGACCCCCAAAACAGCAGCCGGTCTGTCACAGCCAGTGCTTGCCAGGGCTGCTTCACACCATCACAGTCTAAGGGACAGCACTGTGAGAGCACCAACAGAAGCAATACGGGATGGAAGCCCCACCAGGGAAAAGGTTTTAGAATGTCTACCACGATTTTATTTTGCACTGATTTTTATGAATCCTTTGCCTGAGTTGTCCTCTCTGAGCTGCATGGGAGGAGGCATGCTCATAGGTTCAGCCTATCCATCCCAGTCTTAACATTTGGCACAGGTGTCAAAAGCTGACAGGCTGCCCAGGGAGGCCAGATGTCACCCCAGGGTAGCATGGCAGCATTGATTTAAAGGAACCAAATTCACCGAATTCCACAAACGTCCCACATTGACTGACAGAGTAGCTGTGAAATGCTTCTAATTCTTCTATTCCAAGACTATTATTTTGGGCAACAAGGGGACCTTATAAAATTCCCCAGATGTCATGGAAACTTCAGATTAAAATATGGTATTGGCTTCTTATTGCTTCCTTTCAGAATGTGTTTAAAGATGTGCATCAGTTAAAAAGGGCTGAGCATACTGCTCTCTTCCCTAGCCGAATCTCTTTTAACAGTGCTGGTATGCAAATATTATAACTGACCATCCTAGCAAATTATTTCACAGATAGAAAATTTATTTTCATTGGTCTTAACTTTGATTTTCATTTTGTTTACTTTATTCTACATCCATTGCAGCATACCTCATTTTAAATGCACAATCTGCTTTAGAATTTATATGGTCTTGAACTGGCACGGCAAAGATGAAGCAGTTTCTAGATGTGGCTGCATAGAAGGTTTATGTCCTACGTTTTTCAAGTGCAGCAGATGAGTTGGGTTGCAGCCCTGGAGGATCCATTAATAATATTTATGGCAGGAGATAGGACATCTTTTAGTGACTTCAGCCAGGTGTGGAGGAGCAACAATGATGCTGACTGCAAAATACTCAGAGCCTTTCTGAGGAACTCAGGAACCAAACTCTCAGCAAAGAATGATTTCTTCTTGTGCAGCCTCCTAACACACCTCACCTTTGCTATTAGCATTTTGACTATTTTTGCTGCTATTAGTCCATAGGCTTATCATTTTGGTAGTTTCAACTTTCTGGGTATCATTCTGGAAACATCTTAAAATATTCCGGATTTTCAGGGGGTAGCCAAGTACTGCCTAGAGTCCTGTACGTGTGTGATGTAAGATACCCACATGTTAGCAGCACACACTCTTGTTACTTCTGGAAATCCTGGCCAAAATATGTAGCACATGTATGTAAAAGTAGCACTGTTTAATTTACCCTTGACTGACAATTTTTTAAACGCTGCTCCCAGTGGAATCTTCCTCAATGGTGTTTCCCAAGCACACGTCACAGCCCTTTCTCTTCTGGCTATCATTAGTGACATTCCAGTTCACATCAAAGCAAAGCCAAATTCTCAACTGGATGGTACCTCCCTAAATAGCTCCCATGGCCACAGCCATGGGGTCAAACACAAAGCCACCCTGTCCACAGCCATGACCTGCCCATCTTGGGCTCCTTCCCCAAGCAGAGAGGGGAGAGCGAAAACACTGGGAGAGGGCGAGGAGGAGCATTGCTGACTTAGGGAAATGTTTTAGCTTACCCCTTTGGCCTCCAGCCTTCTACCATCAACAGCAGCACCTGCTCCAAGTGCTACACATGGAGCAGCTCAACAGCTGTTGTCCCTGAACACTTGTATGTGGTTTTAGGGACCAGTCTTGACCAGCACACAGGGAAAGGGCAGAGACTTGAGAACATGTCGGTACTGAATGGGCAAACATGTGACCAGCGCTGCATTCAGAAAGCTGCCTCCTGCTCTAGCACTTGTCTCAAGGGAGTTAGATGTTGCATATCTGAACAGTTAAAATAACTTTTTTTTTGCTCTGTTCATAGCTGAAGGCTCTTCTTGTGTTGGGCTATGCCATGGCACTCCTGCTCTTTTTGACTGACTCAGAAACTGGCTGACAAGGACATGACATCTCCAAGTGGCATGCTGCAACAGGCAAGACTCCGAATCCCCAGACAGTCCCTGACAAGCCATGAAGCAAAAATAGCTTGCTATATCTGATTCCTTTTTAGTCACATCAAATCATGAGTGTGTGCACTCTCGTAACTCCCTTATGCAAGAAGGGAGCATCAGCATCTCACTTTTGGCAAAAGGGGAATCAAGGCACTGGGGAGACTTGCCTAAAATGGGACTTGCAGACTGCAGGGCTCAGTGCTAACAGCTTCAGAGGAAGCAAGAAGCTCACCCAGCACAGTGCTGACTGAGGCATCTCTGCTCCTTAGGCAGCATATGGGGACACAGGAACAGGCACCTCAGCCTGCCTTGTGGGCCACCGGTATGTTAAAGCAAGGGGATGCATAATTCAGCCAGCACTTGCTGATTGAATTATGCATCTAAATTTAACAGACAGGACCATCCAAAATCCTGTTTCTTTTCTGCACTCATGCATTGCGCTGAGGCCAGTGCTGCTTTGAAGCTGGGACTCAACCAAACCATCTTTCTTCTCATTGTTCACTCAGTGGCTCTTCAACCTTTGAATCACTAGCTGCACTATGTCCCAGGTTCAGCAAGTAGCATGAAGAACACTTCTCACTCAGCAGCCTGGAGCACTGTTGGGATGAGGAATGGGGCTGCTGCTCAGGTGACCTACTTCCAGAGCAACTCCTGTGGCCACCACGGTCATACAAGAAGCAGGTTACTCCTGATCNCTCTCAAATACTGGATCCTAGGAAAGGCCACACAGGGTTTCTAAGTCTCAAACAACATGAGACAGGAGCCTGGGGTACGAAGTGCCATATGACAGTGCCACCACTAGGCAAGTGCCTCTTGCTCCTGCGGTGAAGACAAAGCATCTGCTGACTGCAAGAGAGACTGGGCAGGCAGGCATCAGGGTGTTTTGTGATTTTCTGTATTAAACACTCAAATTCTGCCTGCAGGGAAATGGGGCTACTTGTGTTATCTCCTGGTAAATCAGAAAGACTGAGGGCTGGATTATAAAGGTTATTTGAGTACCTAGTGAAGCAGTGGTTATGATGCACACTTAAATGCTTAAGAACCTTTCTAAAAAACATCTTCCTGTTCCCTTCATGCTCTCTGTAAAACGGTGGAAATGCTGGGTGAGCTCCTTCTATGTTTTCATTACTGGTAGGATGGGTTCAGTTGAAGAAAATACTGAAGCTGTGAGTACAAGCAATTTTTATATAAGTTATTTTTATAAAATTGATTTGTGGTAATGACCTCATGACTCCAGTGTTCATTGTGTGAAACTGTACTTGCTGGCGAAGTCCTTGCCATCCCAGCACTGAGAGGCCAGCACATACCTACCACTATTAGTAAAAGAAACTACAAAAATATAAAACAAAATTGCTTCATAGAGTAGCAATCTACATCTTCAGATTACTGTATGTATTTCTGATTTTTGACTATTCAAAAGTGACCAAATTATCTGAATATGCTCCTGTCCTGAAGATAAGTCTTTTCCCTATCTTCCCTCCCTTCTGGTCACATAATATCTCAACTGATTTAATTTATTATTTGTTTAGTTTTACAGCCAAATTTCTGGCAGCCATCTCAAAAATGTTGCTCTATCACAGCTATGTAAAAAATAGCAATCATAAATACTTAAAACCTTGGAAAGCCAAATCTAACACCAATTTTTGCATTAAGTGCAGCCTCATTGAACTATGTTATACAGAGTCTATTCAGAAGTTATGTCATACAAGTAACAAAATATTTGCTTTCAGAAAGTTCCTAGCCCTCATTCCTTAGCACAGGTTAGTGCTTCATCCATTCATAGAACTTGTAACTGCAACTTCTATATTTTTCCCCAGATTTTCTTTTGTTTTTGCTCTTTTTCTTTTTCTCAGTCATCAGACAAACTATTCAGTCTATTGTCACAATAAACTGATTACAAAAGAAGACTGGATAGGTCTTCCTTTGGAAATCACATCATGCATTCACCACCACTTTGCCTTGGAAGGAGAAAGAAAGTAGGGATGTCAAAGCCCAGCACCCTCCCTGAGACTCCCCAGTTTTACCCCTCTGGGATCTGACAAGTTTCTGGCTCTCTCTATCAGTAAATACAGAAAACATACACAACACACCACAGGGCTTGCTGGATGCAGCGGGAAGAGCAATGAAACCCTGGAGTATCAGGTCAGCCTCCAGGACAGGTTTTTCAGTGTCTCTGCAGCCAAGGCTCAGTTGAGTAACGCTGCAATATTCCTGGCTTGACAGGACACGGGCTGGCCTGGACAGTGGCACACATTCTCTGTGTATGTGCAGCTGCTTGGGTGCAAAGGATTTGCCATCCTTTCTGTGACACTGGAAGTGGATCTTTGAAGTATTTCTACCACATTGTCATCCCAAAAGGGAAAAAGATAAATCCACATGTGGTAGTGAGCATGTATGCAGAACGCCTGAAGCTTGTGGAGTCACAGAATCACAGAATGGTGTGGGCTGGAAGAGACCTTAAAGATCATCTAGTTCCAACCCCCTGCCATGGGCAGGGACACCATCCATTAGACCAGGTTGCTCAAAGCCCCATCCAACCTGGCCTTGAACACTTCAAGGGTTGGGTTATCCACAACTTTTCCAGGCAACCTGTTCAAGTGCCTCACCACCCTCACATTGCATAGCACAGAGAAGTGACGCATGTGCACCGTGGGCCTGCTGGCCAGGGTGTCCCAGCACATCGGACCTGCCACACAACCAGCACAGTTCCCAAGCTGAGCTCTGCTCACAGAGTCTGCTGCTTTGAGGCTGCATATGAATGTGTGACTCACAGATGCAGCTCCTGGGCTGCAAAGCCTGTCTGATGCTTCTAGCTTTTACTGTGTCCTATATTGTGTAGGCATATGTGATGGATGCAGCTGGGGAACACATATAACTTGAGGTTGTGAGGTGTATATATATTATGACTAATTAACGTGCATCACTTTAGCGATACCAAGACTAGGAAATGAGTAACAGGAAAAAATACAGTGAATCTGCATTTTCCTTCCTATATGAACGAACACTTTTCTTTTTACCTTTTATTCTTGTTGGGATTGGATTTTTTTGGATGTTGTTTTAAAAGCCTTTAATGCATTTAGCATTAGGTAGGAAAGTACACTTTACATGTACTTTTACACACAGTTGTGTACACATTTACGAGTACTTTTGGCACACTTTTTCTGTACACATTTTTGTGTACACTTTTCTATGTACACTTTATGTGTAGTTCTCTAACAGATACACTGTCTTTCAGCCTCAGATACCAAGGATTTGCAAGCATTTGAGATTTTAACAGACCTCCCATAGAGATTATAAGAAGATTTTCAAAGGGCTGCTCTATACTCACAGTATTTCGTCTCTCCAAAAATGATAAAAATAAAACATGTCCTGTTTCCAGAAAACTTTGATAGCTTTCATGATGTTTTCCTAAAAATACCAATTTCCTTTGTATTACTTATGAGTGTAACTCCCCCATATGGCTGAGGCTACAGCTGCTACAAATAGCTTAAAAATGAGGAAATATCTATTTCTATTTGGACTGCATACCTCAGTGAGAATATTACCACATCATGATTCTAAGATCTGGCTGTCCATTCTTTGAAGACAGAGCAGATTTCAAAGGAGCATATTGGTTTTGAGGTTTAGGCACATATTAATGTGAAAGTGCTAAACTTATTGATGTCACGCAGTTAGGCTGGCTATCTTTTCCTCATTTCCCCAAGGAAGTGTGAGAGTACATGTCAGTGATCATCACAAAGATGTCTACGGACCCCAGTATTTAAAGGTTTGTACTAATGATACGGGTGTGTAGATTTCCAGCAGATTTTACTGCTGCATTTACCGTCCATATGATGGCACGTGTTCAGAGCTCTGGGGATGTTTGAAGATATTGCAGAAGTTTATACAGGCATCTGTATGCCCCTAAACTGGACAGTAGATATCCATAAAGAGATTTAGAGCATGTCAGAGCCCTGCATGATGCTTAAAATCTAGGAAACAGTAATGGGAACAAAGCTTTTATTCATGAAATGAGAATTTCATCTGGTCTTGCTGCTTTTGTATTTTTAAAAATGACACAAACCCAAGAGGCATAGGTGCTAGCAGCAATAACAAGAGTAATGGTGATGTAAACTAATGCTCACAGGAATCTTTGGGAATACCCAGAAAATTCAAAGCACTGGAAAGCACTGAGGGATGAAGCCTGACGAAGGGTTTCAGCCACTTTTGCCAAGGCAGGCTAGTGTAACAAGCTCACCATCACACAGCAGTTCTCAACTGTAACCTCTTACAGTCCTCACTGATGAAGAAAGGATACATTTCTAACTTAATCCAGACTGCCACATGGTAAAGCCATCTGGGAGGATATTTTGAAGGAAACAGATGGAAAAGGAAGAGATTCCTCTGAATGTAGTGTAAGATTTACATTATCCTCCACGAACTTCCATGTAGTCCCCATGTTTATATAATTTATCACTATTTCCTTAGACAGCTCAGATTAGGAAGCCTGCATGAGCTCATGTTCTTGTTGTTAATTCTGAGTCTGAACCTCCCGCCTTTAAAGGGAAATTCAGTAGTGCAAAAAGAAAACGCAGAAAGGCAACCAGACTGAAGTGAAACCCAGCAGCATAAAGTTCGTGATCGTCCCAGGAATTACAGTGTTTCATCTATTTCTTCTTTCAGCCTCAGGAAGACACTGTCACGAGCACTTGCTTACAGCGATAATTTTTGTTCTCTGCCATTCACCCACACCCAACAAAACCACAATGTTGTGCTAGCATAAGTGTGGGAGCTAGGTCTATTAAAACCAGGAAGGGTTAAAGACAAGTCAATGATTTCACTGAACATCTCTCAGGCCAAAAAAAGAAACCTTCTTTGAGTGAAGATATGGCACACAAATAATATAAAGAGTGTAATTTCACTAGTCGTGTTGTGATGCTGGAGGTTTCTAAAAAGCCCTCTCTCTCCTTTCATGCATTGTTCTGTGCCTCCTCATTTTCTACACAAACATTTCCATTACTAATGGGAATGTCAAAGGGCCTCCTTTTTTCTCTCTCTCTCAGTGTCTGACTACGGAGATGCTGCCAAGGCACTGTGCAGCAGCGGCTGCATCCGGCTGGATGAAACACCCTATGGCATCCCCACCGGAATCACTGCTTCGGGAAAGAAGGGACAGGAAGATCCAGACAGGGAACCCTGGTGCTTCAGTTCAAATGCCTACATCATTTGCCATCAATTAAATCTGTCATTACTTTGTTCTGCTACCAAAAGACAGAGTCCCATGTCCCCTCTTTGTCCTCCCACATCCCAGCCCAGCCTCAGTCCCAGCCATTTCTTCTTCTCTTTCATTACTGCGCGCACTCAATTACTGTTCAAACAAAACACTCGCAGGAGTAAGTGCCTGGGGAGACTGGAGACCTAGTGCCATCGGCAGCAAGGGCTCCTGCCAGGCTCGGCTGTGGGCAGACCAACCATCTCTAGACTCCTTCATCCTGCTGACCCTGGTGGGGATGAGCTCTGCTACAGACCAGAGGAAATCGCAACATGAAGAACCTCCTGCGTGCCTTTTGCCTCCCAGATTTGGCCTCATTTGCACAGCAGGATTTAAGCCTCCCTGTCTCTCAGGTGCCACAGAGGAGATGGCTGGCTTTGTGCCCACCAGCAGATTTACTACCATGTTGTAGTAGGAATAGCCTGATTGCAGCTGTAACAGTTGAAGGATATAAGCAGGACCAGGGAGAGGAAATATCTTTTATTAGAAAAACTCAGTGTGCTTTGAATTGTGTGGTGTAGTCAGAAGGCTATAGATGGTAAGTCCCTGGGGACTGATGCTGTGTTTCTTGCATAAGATGGCCTAATAAAAGACATTACCTCTCCTTGCAAAACTTACCTCACTTGAAAATACTACTACATTCATTTTGTACATTATTTCCTCTATTCGGAGATATTAATACTATTGCTAGTGCCATAGATTCATCACTGCTGTGACTGTATTGATTTCTTTTGTAGAAACTCGATTCCGGCACATGCGTTTGAGAGTTACATCATTTCACCCCTTCAACTCACAGCTAGGATGTTTTCTGTTTCTTATGTAACAGCTCCTAATTCAGATTACAGTAGACATTACAATAATGTACACTGTACAATAATGTATTAAAACCATAAGGTGGGAAAACAAAAGTTTTATTGCCTTCTGAAAGCAGACCTCTTTCCAGAAAAGCAATGGACCCTTCACGCTCTCGACAAATCAATAATTCATATTCACCAAGGTACAACAGCACCCCATGGACCTTGCCAAGCAGGGATGGACCTGCTCCCATGCCCCCAGGCTTTTCTCCACTGGTGCGTATGTAACAAAGCAGCAGAGCTTGGGGATTTTTGTAACACAGGGCAGGCTGGGGAAAGAAAATGGAGGCATTCACAAATGCAGTGTTTGACCAGTTTCATTACACCCTAGCTTGCACTTTGTCCAAGGTATTAAAGGAGATTAATACCATCCAACAGAAGAAGTTCAAATGTGTTAGTCTTTATGATGGATCTGGGCTAGTTCCCAAGTTCTATTTTATTTTGTGCACTTAAGAGACTCCTTTAGACCAGTGGGGAGAAGGGTTTTATGCCTGTGTCTGCTCCGTGGTGTCAGCAGTTCTCAGTTACCCATGTTCAGGACACATAGAGACAACTATCACATGCCTGACTTGCACCAGATGTGTGTGTGCATGTGCCTGTGTTATCATTGTGAGGTGGCTGCTGCAGAAAGAGGACATTTCTGAGCAAGCACCATCCACTGCTTCCTCATCTCATCCCCAAGGGCCACTGTGTGAACTGTTTTGGTGTTGTGCCTAGCAAGCCAACAGCTGCTCCCCAGCTCGTATGATTGATGTATTTCTCTTCATTCTTTACAGTAAAGAAGACCAGTTCAAATACTGAATAATTACTTCATTTGAAGTAGTCTAAAGAATTTCAATTAGGTTATCTTACCTGAGCAGGCTTCTTTTGAACCACTTGTTGAGGCTGAAAAGTAAAACAAAAGCATAATGAGAAACAAAATTCACTAAGGTCACTGAACTGTGATTTCACAGATGCTGGGAAAAATGTTTTCAGCAATAGAAATAAAACACAGGCAAAGCCCACATTCAGAAATGGAGTGATGAACATATCCAGCTCTATATCCAGCCTCTCCTACACCTATTTATGACCTTGCTCTGAAATAGTTCAGGTGCTGTGGATGCAGAGGAATATGTTAAGTTTGTATAATTAAAGGCAAAGTGAAATCTCATTTAGCCTTACGCCTTTCAGGTCTTCTAAAGTAGTGCTAGATTTGCTTTGCTGCATTACTTATCAAACCATGAGAGTGGCCTAATGTTATAATCAGATTTCGTTATATCACTCTTTCCACACTCTTTCAGCCATGAGTGGAGTGTTCTGCTGTAGGAATGCCCTCCATCCTGGCCATGAGCAGAAGCATGGCTCAGGCAGAGGGGTGATGGACACATAACCCCATTTCTGAGCTAGGGCTTTCCACTTGACCAAATCCATCCCTGCCAAAGCCAGGAGGCTGGGATGGGCAGCAGCTCCAGCTCTTGGAAGCTGTGGCTTGAGATCTTTATCTGCACAAAGGTCATGCTGTGCTGACCCTCATGAGACATTTGATATGATTTCAGGGATGCCCATCACCAGACTGGTTGGATGCATAGACAGGGAGAGCTGGAGGCCTTATCCGCCTGCCTATGCAGGACCTGGTGACACAGCCACAGACTCCTCAGCAAGTCTTCCTCCTGGCTGCTCCCACCTGGGAACGGGAAGCACAGTCCCCACTCAAGTCAGGAAACCCACTGAGGTGCCAGTGTCCTTCATCCTTTCCTTGGGGAGGAGGAGTGCTGATTAAGGAACTAACACAAACACAGGCATACTTAAAATACACCACCGCTGCCCAGGTGATGTGACATTCCTTCTGGGTGCTAGGAGCAGCACGGAACAGTAACACCACAGATAAAGGATGAAATCCTGGCACTGAGAGCACAAAAGGGCTTTTCTTACTTCAGTGGGGCAAAGCTGCCACCTCCCCCCCGCCAGAACTTTCTGTTTTCAAAGTACATGAATTGCACCCAATGATTTTCTTCCTGCCCTTCCTTCCTGCCTGTTCCTAATCCCAGTCGTGATTTTAGTGCCTCGCTTGGGCAGAAGCCAACATGCTGTCCCTCTGCATGGCCAAAAACCTAATTTTCATGACAGTGTAGTAGGAAATAACTGGATTATTTCTGAATAAACAGTTTAGTGTAACTGGCCTTCCAGAGCAATATTTCAGTGGGAAGGATCAATGGAAATGTAAATTAAATGTAACTGATTAAATTCAGGCTGCCCACCACAAGTGCCCCATTTTAACAAGAGATGCTTTGTTTATTTTCAGTCTTTTTCTAATTCAGCGGAATCCTATTGCTGTTATATTTTTGTATCTGTGCCTCAGGCTTCCAGTTCTGCTCTAAAATAAATATGAGAAAAAAAGTATGTGATGACTGGTCTGTCTTTAAACTTCCAGGTGGACTCTTTTCTTTTCCATTAAATTCCCTTGTAATGGAGAAGCCATTACCAAGGCACACATTTTATTGATGCCTTCTCCAGGTGGACTGCAAGCCCTGAGCTCGTTAATGGACATTTGCTGCCCTTGGACAAAGGAATGATTTGTTTCAAAGGAATCTCTCGTAATTACCAAAGTCATTGAGCTCTTCAGTAATCTGCCACTACTGATTTTCCGTTTTATTTTCTTCTTTTGCTGATTACACCTGTACATGTGTTTACTCCCAAACCACATGAAATCCACAGACATTCTTAGTGGCTGAGTGTTTTCTCCTGCTCAGAAATCCCCATATATTTTTGGCTGTGCACCCTGCATTCATGTGACTCTCACACACTGTAGCTCAATGAAATCTTCTGAAAGAGCTGCCAGCTCACCAAATTTTCCATGAATTAGGTCCTGACACTTCAATGAGAGGAAAGACAATGTCTGAAACAAGGCCAGCTCTGGCTTTCTGCCTAGTATGTGTCACAGTAATTCTACCAGCTGCCCTTCTACACAGCACTTCATACTTTTCAGACCACCAAAAAGCCCCTTGAATACTTTCAGTGATAGCTTAGGCTTGAGCTGCCAGCGTGTTTTCCCAGCCTCTGGCACCCAGTGGCTCCAGACTGGACCTAGAAAGTTTTCTGTGTATGTTTGTTTTGTTGTTATTTTTATGAATGGCTTTTGCAGGGGACTCTGACTCCAGCACAGTCTTATCCAGCCATTCATAAAAAGCAGAGGGAAAATATTGTACTTTGCCCAGTTGGAAACTGTCTCTGATACTGACCAAGGCTTTCAAGAATCTTAGTCATTCAAGACCTTTGCTATCGTAGTGCTTCACATCAAGAGCTCCCTGGCAGTGCTTCCTTACAGCTGGCTAGGTTTCCAATGGATTTGGGATCTCAAAGTCTGCACATGTTATGCTTTGCCCCTTAAATGGAAGAAGCACAGCTATGAAGGCTTGAAAGCAGGGTTCTGCCCCATAGCTGGTATTTAACGGCACACACCACTGACATGCCAGGACCTGTGTCCACTCGTGTCATGCTGAGGGCTCCAGCTTGTGGTGGCTGAATCACTGCAAGTGCTGGTTTCAGGGGTATTGCTTTCTCAGCCTGGCTGAGTGGGAGAGATCTCTGGACGAATGCAGGCTGGACAAATCCAGCAAGTTTCTGTCCTGCAGGACCGCAGTGTCCACTCACTTAGATCACGCCAGACCAGAAGAACTAACGCATACAGGAGTAATGAGAAATTTCCTAAGCACTCCCTTTAATTTCTTTAGCTGTGGTGGATGTGATGCCTTTGGAAACTTTTCAACACACTGTAGATACAAATGCTTCAACTTGCTAAGCTTTGTGTTCACTGAGTTAAGAGATCTTTTCAAGGCCTCAAAAGTGACACCTCTGATGCAAAAGAGTGTTGCAACTGCAGGTTCAACTTGCTGGACAGAAAGAGAATCTGTTTTGGTTATGGAAAAGACTGGAATCATAAAAAAGCCAAGGACAAGAGACTTTAAAGAGGTGCTCTGGTACACAAGACACGAGAGTTCTGAACAGTTATGTATCCCCCCACGAGCCTGCAGAGTAAGATGGCAGATCGTCTTACATAGTAAGGGGAGCTTCATGCAACACAGGACTTTCACGTTTTATTTCTGTAAAAAACAGCTATTGTATGCTGAATGCGTACCAACTGAAATTCCATACACTTGAAAGCAAAATTCAGGGCTGTTTACATAATATGCAAGTACCAGTCAACCTTAACAGCTTTCTTAAATCTGCATGAAACAGAAAGTACCAGTGACAGTGTTGGAAAACCCTATGACCACGCAATTTAAATGTCTGTCATACAAGAACAAACCCAAAACACAGCAGAATTTCTTTTGCCATATTTAAACTATTAAGTATGTGAGCTAAGGCAAAAAATAGTTATTTAGAAGTTCAGGATAAGATTCCCAACTTTGAACAGAAAAAAATAAGCCACCTGAAGAGGGAACTGCAAAGTTTTTGGTGGTTTTATCTTTGCTGTAAGTTTTGGATGTTCAAAGCCCAACTGTTTATCTTCTACAAGACACTTCTTCCACTCCTCCTGTCACCACATCCCTCATTTTATTTTATTTTCAAATTCTGTTACTCTTTGTCAGTACCTTAAAAGCATCCTTATAGTTTATATAGTCAGTGGTCAAACAATTTCTTTCCCTTCTATGAGAACAAAAGAGCAGCCTTACATGATGAGTCCATATTAATCTTGTACCCGCAGTCGAAAGTTGTATCAAATTCAATTTGTCACACTTCTCATTCATTATTGGACTTCCTTCTTATCCTGTGACTTTTCAGAGTGTTGTAAAAATAAGGAAGGATAAGGATAAGTCTATGTCAACTAGTATGAGCAATGCTAGAACACATTTTTAATGATCAGAGACAAAAGCACTGGTTTGAATGCAAATTGTCTGCTGACTGCTGTGCCTGAAGCTCCAAGGGCAAGCTGCACACTCAGAGTGCTCCCAGATTTTGTGTTCATGTCTTCCTCCTCAATCTGAGTATCATGAAGATGTTTGGTTGCTGCTTCTTGCCAACAGTGACTCTGTTTTATTCCCACAGCTTGACACAGACAAGACAGTCATATGTAGGTAGCTCTGCTGGTGAGACTAAATGACCGTGATGGAAACTAATACCCAGTTAGGATGACATTTATAGTGCTGACAGCTCAGTGTTGTGCAGAGATCATTAAAATAATTTCATAGGTTACCCAAACACTTGTAGTTCTAAATTAAAAGATGAGTAAAACCATATTTTGTATTTTTGTCTACATATCCTCGAAAAATCAGGAAGTTCATATTATACCAGTTGAAACCAATATAATCCAAAATAAATCATGTCTTCCAAGCAGTTCCATATGACAGCAGACTGACTACTGTTCTGCCCTACAGCTTTAATTGGTTCGAGTCCAGCCTTTCCCTCCCTCTTCCAGCACAGAGGGATACAAGGCCCCCAGAGCCCTCAAGAAAGCCCTTGCCTCTGGGCAAAATCTCCTTTCAGCTTCTAGAACATCAGCAGGGATCAACTCCAGGCCGTATGGGACAGTGTGCCTGCTATTCCTTCCTCTGATCCACGTATGCTCATGGCTTGCTTTAGGAATGATCTTCTTCTCGAGGGGTTAGCAGATGGCTTTTTAAAGCCATCAATAGTGAAGGGGGATACCCCTCCAGCCAGGCAGGAATTGCTTGTGTTTTGGAAGCACAGGTCATGAATTCTCCTGCCTCCATCCCACCTTTGCAGTCAACTGGCAACCGTGGTGTCTGTGTACGCACACTGCTGTGGGTCATTACGATCTAACAGCAAAACCATCTGGCCCTTACAGTTCAAAGGAGATTTCACAGTCCTCTGTGCAGTCTCATAAATGAGGCTAATAGTAATCTGTGGAGAATTTTGGCAAATTCTGTGGAACTTTTATTCTTTATTTTCTATTCTACTTGGCACTCTCCTGAGTTTTTAACACCAAATACAAAGTCAGGTCATTCAAAAAATATTTATTAGCTTATTAAACTGACCTCCCCTGACTGCTGCTGGAAAACCCTGCAGCATCTCAGGAGCTGCACCAATAACTTCAGCTGACGACAAAGTAAATAGCACTTCTATTCCACTTGTGGAAGAAAGCAGAGAGCATCAGAGTTTTCCAAGTACGCAAAGTGACTTTTAATAGTTATTCGACTGGCAACAAAATTTTATATTTTAATTGGCAAATTCAAAACACACTGTTTCAAATGACTCTTCTGGTAGCCTGAAAAGTCAGGCACTGGCACATGTATCCAGTCAAGTATGTACATATTTAGTGGAAGTCAAACAGCAGGGTTAGGATTTCACACATTTTGTTTACAGAAAGCTACCTTCACTGCAAAGTGTCTATAAGTTGCTACATTTGCAATGGTTTTATGTTCTGAGAGGATGAAAACCCTGAAAGAAATGCATTAAAAAATAAAATTCTGCTTTCTTTTGTGCTCATATAACTCATTATTCAGTTGCTTTGACCCAATCTTCCTCCCAGAGGTAGATTTCCCACCATTGCAGATCTTGGCAAGTACAAATTTAATGGCTAGAACATGAAGGGAAAAAACAATTTTTCTTCATCTGCTAGCTGAACTTAGTTCAAACACAACAATACCCCATTGAGTTTATCAAGGATATCATCAAAATTCAAAGCACAGTAGCTGTTAGTTCAGTGCTTTTGATAGATGCTATTAATTTTTATAATGTTTCAGCCAGTATTGGTTATATTTCCATAAAATACTTAGGGTAGTGCAGCTTATGAAATACTCATTTAATAGGCCTTGTATCTGTGGTTCCATACTATAAGCAAAGCTTAAATTGGCCTACTCAGCTAAAATCAATACAGTTTGGAAGCAGAAGGACCTGTCGCTGCTGACTGCCCTTCTTCAGAGTCACCACTGTTCTGCTGGGTTTCCCTGTTAGTTCATTATCAGCTATCATATATTCAATAAGCTTTCCTGATGCATTTTGCTCAGGTTTAGTCCAGCACCCTGTAGATTTTTCTGCTAAAAGATTTAGAAGCAATTTCTGCCTTTCATAATAACTCTAGTACACAGTTCAGCATTGATGTGTTCTTGATATGCACCTAAGGAAAAATGAGCTGGCTCTTTTGTCTGGTGAACGTCTTATGTATCTGTCTATTTATAACTCCTTACACAGACAGACTGTTCAGAAAGCCAAATGGGAGGTTGCAGTTATTCTTAGTTATAGTGTAAGGAAAAGACCTACATTTTAGTACACAGAAATAAATGATAAGTTATTTGAAAAGAAACCAAGCCCTCCTGGTTCAGGGTTATAAACCTATCAGAAACAATTTAGCATTATACCTTGCAGACTTCTCCAGACAAATAACTATTGTGCAACTGTGTATCTCCAGACTATCTTGTCTGTTTGGATACAGCTGCCCTTGTGTTCACCATACATTACTCTTGGTCCATGTGGAAATGATTTTTGGCCACTGTTAAACAGGCTAGATCTGAATTGATGACCTAGAGGTGAAAAGCACCGTATCACATTACCATCCGGTTCCAACTTTTGTTTTAGAGTCTTCCCTCTCATCTTTCTCAGGCATCTCCTGCCATACGGACCAAAAAAACAGGGGCAGCTCGTGCTTCAGAGGCCATTCCTGGTGGTACCACTGATGGCAGCTGCATGGAGCTGATCAGTGCTGCAGGACTGTCATCAGCAGACTCATCTGTGACCACCAGGAGCTTCCGAAACCCCTCGACCTTTGCACTGGCCTCCAGTGAACTAACAGAGTAAATAGGGCAGTAAAGTCCCAAACCAGACAACCTGCTGCAAAATCGCCTACAGTTTGGAAAGTGAAGTCCGGATTTCAGTCGTTTTGCTCAAAATGTAATTACTGTCAGGTAACATTTCTCTTTCTAGCCTTCCAGGTTCACTCTCTTCTTCATTTTAAGGTCACAAAGACCTTAACTCACTCAGTAACAGTGTCCTTGTGTCACTTAGAGACTGCAAAACATGCACAGCCTGTTTTCCGCAATGCAGGCTTAGATACAAACAAATTTATTTCCAAGCCTATGAAAACTCTGCCAACAACAGGCCCAAGTCTAGTGGCAGAGTTGGGCAAAGAACTGAAGTGCAGTGATGGAAAACAAGGGGTAAACTGCTCTGCTTGGCAGCCCTGGTACTACAGCAGTGTCCCAGCAGTGACAGGGGACAACTCTGCTCCCTGCCCCATGTCTCCACCACGGTGCTGCTCCAATGGCCATGCAACAGCTCAGAGCTGCACTTCTTCACAAGAGTCTCTGAAGCAGGATACTGGTGAAAATACAATATGCACTCCCCTCAGTCCCTGGGCACCTTCACTACCCTGGAAAGGTAGCCGTTCATGCTACCTTGAAGGTAGCAGTTCAAGTCAAGGAGTCTCAGTGTCCTCCCTTGAGTATTTTCCACTGGCAGCCTGTGGCATATTTTGTCAGTTTGGCTGCATGCTAAACTCTAGAGATTTGCACTTCGTTTTAGTGAGGCACATCTCATCCAGAGGAGGAGAGCATCAGAGAGGACACTATGTAAAAGCAGTTGCAGGTGAATGTGACCTGCCTAGAAGACCTGCAGACTTCACCTACAGGAGAAAACAATCCAGTCCAGGTCCACAGCCTGGCTTGCATCCATACAACCTTTCCTCCTCCCATACAGGGCCATCTCTTCCACAATGCCTAGAGGGAACAGCCTGTGGGCAATGCTATTTTCCTAAACATACCTGGGCACCATGCCAAGTGGCAGAGGACAAGACGGTGAAAGGAAGAAGGCACAGACAACTGCAGGCCAGTGCTTGAGGCTGTGCCCAAGCACATTTCAGCTCACTGAGCGCAGACACAACTCTAGATTGTGTTAGGAAGAGCTATCCGTCCCCTCATCTGCACAAACTGGAGTAAGCATAAAAGAGATCTAGGCAGCCTCTTCTGCACAGCCATTTCTGCCCCTTCAGAGATGTAAAGCATCTTGTATAGAGCTTATGTGGTCATCCACAGGCCTGGTCCTGAATCCTGCAGGAGCTTTCCCTTCCCATGCAGCCCACTGCCTCCGTGACCTCCCATTGCCCTGTGATGGCTGGGCAGGGTTTTCCTCCACAGAAAAGGCACACAGAGCAAGGAAGGCCAATCAACTGTGCCTGGCTGATTTTCTGCAGCTGAGGATCTGGCCTGAGGCACTTCTCTTGAACTTCTTTGTCTGAGTAGATCCATTGGTAGCCACATGGTTGGCTGGGGATGTTTTTGTACGTCTGGGATATACAAATGTCTGATAGCTGTCTGTCTATTGAATAGATTTGATAATTATTACTGCCTCCAGGAAACTGATGCTGCTAAGAGTGTCTGTCAGAGCCCAACCAGAGCCAGCTGACATACGGACACAGTTTCATAAAGAAGTCAGTGTCCAAATTAGAAATATACTTTCTACAGCACAGAAATATACTGTTGTTTTTTAAATTGAAAATACATTATGTCCAAAGGCATGATTCTGAGGCACTCGTTGCAATGCAAAAAACCCCACTGCATTACATTTCTGGTGTGCTTTTAGCATTCACTCATTAATAAGCAATTTCATCATACGCATTGTTGTGAAATCCACATGACACAGTAACATATTTTAAAAGATGGTAGCAAAACGATTTTCTTTTTTAACCAGCTAGAACACGTTTACTAAAAGGCTGCAAAGCCAAAGTCAACAATACCCTATCATCAGCCTCTTGACAGCAGCAGAAACATGAATGGTGTCTGTGTACACGTTTCCCTCAGTCGGAAATAGAGAGAAAGAAGGAAGAAGAGACTGAGGAAGAAAGAGATTGTGCTCTTGATAATCCTGGTGTAATTTCAGAGTTGTTCTATTTACATCCCTGGACAGACTCTGAATTTAGCCCAGTCTAGGAGGGAAGAATTTGACTGTAATTTTTACAGGACAAACTGTCTAGCTACAGTTATTTAATAGCCTTTTGGAAGCTACGTCTGACCTGACGCTCCTACTTGTCGCTTGGATCTAACAATGTGAACATCAAAGGTATGTGTGTTAGGTATGCACGTAAATCCCCTGCAGCTTTTTTCATAATAGTACTGAAACCCGATACCACAGCAAGAATGCAGCGCCTGGAGCACCCTACTACAGCCCCACTCCCTGGGACAGCTTAAAGTGGTTTCCTCGCTCACATAGCTCCATCCACCACTTGGAAAGCAGCCTGCTTTTAAATGTTACGGTTGCTAGGGAGGGCTTGTGAACATTTTACCACACGCAGGTCATCTCACAGAATAGGACTGCTCGGTATTTACTCTCAGTTCCTGATAACCCTTTCATATTTTGTTGTTTCTGTTGCTTAAGTGACAAAACCAGATTTTTCATGCTGCAAAAATCAAATCTAAATCCCGTCCTTGGCTGAATTCTGCTCTTGGTTCTAACCAGTTGCAGGATCTATTCAAAGAGGTAAACGCTTCCATCTTCCAGCTAGTCACATTTTATTGTGCTTGGAACCTATGTAGTTTGCGACGTGCCAAAAATATACTAGTTGGTGGCATCTGTGGATAGGTGGTTCTGGCAGCAGAGGTGAAAGAAGCTTGCTGGATGAAGAAGTGGGATAGCTGGCCTCCAAATGCTGCCATAGTTGGCACAGAGAGACATACCCTTTCTGGGAATTAGGTGCACTAGGTAGACAGAAATTTCATTTGCAGATGAACATAATCTGCCTTTGTGAGATCAGGTATCATATCAGACTGCTTAATGGCAGCTGCAAGATGATTTTAGCACTGGCTGCAATGTGGCCAAGTATATACTGATACTCTAGATTTAACAAGTATGATGGAGCTACTGATGGTGTAGAGCAAGGTCCATCTGCTGGTGGTCAGCAAGCTGCTCCCTGGCACCTAAATGTGCTCATATTCCACACCTGTGACCTCCCAGCCCAATCTCAAGCAACACTTTATCTTGAAAAGGGAAGCCAGGGAGCATGAGGATGCACCTTGAGGCAAGCCCCATGGACACCAGAGGTTGCTGAGAGCCTAGTGCTCTCCCAAGCAAATATCATGGCCAGCAAGAAGGGCACCATCAAAGGAAGGATGGCATTTCAAGGAGTGGCAAGGAAACAACAGCATAGCTTGGGACAGCATGTGTACACCTAGGAGTTTCTGGAAATCTTTGGCTGGTAAGGAACAGTGGTGGGAAGTTCTGGTTGGGTTGCAAAGTTGGAAAGATCCAAAGGGATGGGATGGAGTAACGGAAGTGGCAGCAGAGAGGCAAGGAAGAGGGGGACCAAACACACACTACCTTCCCTGCTTGCACACAAATGGGAACAAGGTGTCTGCGCTGTCTGTTATGTACAAGAAACTGATAAGAAACACAGAAATACCTTATTCATATTTCTTTTTGTCCACCAACATAATGGCTGTATTGTTGTCATATTTTTCGCGTCTTTTATGCTCTTAAAATTTACTGACATATTCTGGGGGGGAGGGGGGGGGAGTGTGGTGTTTTTAAAAAGAGCAATTTGGAAGTTTGGTTAGAAAAACTAGTTTTAGGTACCAATGGTTATTTTAGATTTGAGGATCAGATGTTTTCTGTAGGCTTTATGGGAGTGCTTCATCTCAGATCATAAAAAGGAAGAGAGAAATGGGAATGTACTGCCTTGGGGAGCAGATGATTACACCCTTGCCCACAAGTAGAGAAACAACCTGCTGTTCAGGGCTGATGACAGCAGGATCCACAGGAGCTCGTGCTCTTCCTGAAGAACTCAAACAATCTCTGAGCACCGCAATCTTTGCAGAAGCAGGTCTGCTTCGGGTTTGTGGTTAGACGGCACTGGCAGCAGGACAGCCAGGACCTCTGTTATTTGTTATACAAGCACTTCAAAAGGGTGGGGGACAGTGGTGGGAGAAGGAGTTGCCCATGCCTCTTCTCCTTTCATCACCTCCCAGGAATGTCTGCCTTCGGGGCTAATTTACATGCATTTACATTAATAAATATGTGGCCTTTTCAGTCACGTTTTTTCACTTTAATTCCTGTCCACCCTTGCTGGCACATGCCCTTGGCAATTTGTGGTTATTTTGTTCATTCGGCATTGTGTAATTGTCCTTTATTACTGAATATAGATATTTTTTTTTTTTGTATAGTTAAGCAAACTCAGAGTTCATGAAAGTGGTATAGTCTTAGCTCCACTTTACTTAGTCAATACTGGGCTTTTTTTCTTTTTCTTTGTTTTCGCAGTCAAAAAGATAATGTTTTGCTAACTGTAAACTCATTTGTAAGCCTGAAACTGATGATTTTGTGAGTCTTCTAGATCCAACATCACAGTTCCAGAAAGCTTCCTGACAGACAAGAAAGACAGGACTTCTGTGAGATCTCCACATCAGGATATTATTAATAAACATTCTGTACCTCAGAGGGAACCCACTCCAGTATCACGTAAGTTCCACATGGCTCCCTGCTCAGCAGTGTGGACGTCTCCTCCCTCTCCCGACTCCTAAGTGTGATGGAGCCCAACCTTTTGGGCTGCGGTTGGTTGAACAGTCCCTCATGGAAGTAGTCAAGGCCTCTATGCCCAACTCCAGCCATAGAATCATACAATGTTAGGAGTTGGAAGGGACCTCTGGAGATCATCAAGTCCAACCCCCCTGCCGGAGCAGGACCATAGAATCTAGAGCAGGTTACCCAGGAACGCATCCAGACGGGTCTTGAAAGTCTCCAGAGAAGGAGACTCCACAACCTCTCCAGGTAGCCCGTTCCAGTGCTCTGGAACCCTCACAGTAAAGAGGTTCCTCCTCATGTTGAGGTGGAACTTCCTGTGCTCTAGCTTGCATCCATTGCCCCTTGTCCTATCGCAGGGCACAAGTGAAAAGAGGTTGCCCCTTTCTTCTTGACACCCAGCCCTCATATATTTATGCACATTAATTAGATCCCCTCTCAGTCTTCTCTTCTCCAGACTAAAAAGCCCCAGGTCTCTCAACCTTTCCTCATAAGGCAGGTGTTCCAGCCCCCTAATCATCCTCGTAGCCCTCTGTTGGACTCTCTCAAGTAGATCTCTGTCCCTCTTGAACTGGGGAGCCCAGAACTGAACACAGTACTCCAGGTGAGGTCTCACTAGGGCAGAGTAGAGGGGCAGGAGGACCTCCCTCAATCTGTTGGACACACTCTTCTTAATGCACCCCAGGATACCATTGGCTTTCTTGGCCACAAGGGCAAGAAACCATGACTTAATACACAAAGACACTTCTTTCACATCCATGCTTATCCCACGACAAGATGATGTCTGTGCCTGCACCAACTGATAAGACATGAGATCAGATGGGTAAAGAGCAGTATCCACACATTCTTGAAAAGAGAGCACAGTGGAAACAAAGAAGGCTGTTGCCCCCTGCCCAGGATAAGGGCCTTCAGAAAAGGATGCAAGGTAATTTTGTACTGCTGATAATATTGGCAGGGAGGATCCAGCCCATGAGCTTAAGTTTAACCAGCCCTGCCCTAGAAAGCAGTTAGTAGGTCTATTCAAAATTTTGAACCTTCACTTATAGCACTGGCCAGTAATTCCTATGAGTGTGCTTTCACCTGGCTGTCTCAGACATACTACATTCCAATTAACAGGGCTGCCAATGTCCTGGGGAAATCTTTAGTGTGCAGGAGTTACGCTCTTGGAAGAGCTTGGGAAGTCAATGAACCAGGGAGACTTTAGGAGCAATAATACATTCACTGATTAGCATCCTGTAGTAACACAAATACAGATGAGAACATCTAGTTCCTGAAGACTACAGATTTAATCACAATCTGAACCTAACCTATTGGTACATAACAGACAAGGGCAAACTCCAAGCAAAAACACTTGAGAAGTGCCTCCACACCACCATGACAAACACCTTTGTCTATCTCCTCATCAGTATCACTTGTGGTGAATTTCTTTTTTTTTTCCAAAGTACAGTTTTCTTAACCCTCAGTGTTCCTTTAGAAATGGAAATCTAACTAATTACCAGATAGCCAGTGGGAGATCTGTGACGCTGTAATGGGTCATATTGGTACTGCTCCTCAGGTCAACAATATATATCAAATAACTAAAGCCAATTGCAATATTTAAATACATAATCTCTTATCTGAATATCCTTTTAATTTCTGCAGATCCCAAAGCGATTTATACACTGGAAATGACATCAGAACCTTATAAAGGGATCTGTTTCACTCTGCACCGAAATGTAGCCATTTCTGGGATGGGGTCTGGCAGCTGTTTTAACAGTACAAGACAATGTTACGTACAGTTGTGGCATGAGGTGGAGAATAGCATAACCAGTGTACGTGGCAGAGAAGGAATGATGTAATTATCCAAACTGGAATTTGGCCAGGACACTGGGGTCAAAACCCTGACTCTTTTGAAAAGTGCCATGGGACCACTAATGACCACAAGTGGTCAGGGCCTTGATTTTACAACTCATCTGAAAAACACCACCTCCAATGACTTTTTTTTTTTTGAGTACCATGTGGAGGCATTCATCCTAAGTGAATCAGAAAGACAAGTGCACCCCAGCACAGCAGCTAAGTGTCGTTGGAAGTATTCATTTTATTTCCCAGTTAGCCTATATAATCTGAGAGCCCAGGGGACGTATACGTACCCCTTTCACAGCACTGGTCTATGACAAGAACAGGATGCTGCTTGTGTTGGATATGAGACCGCACCCTGAGTACTGTGTCCAGTTTTGGTCACCACAGTACAAGAAGGACATTGAGGTGCTGGAGTGGGTACAGAGAAGGGCAACAAGGCTGGTGAAAGGGCTGGAGAGCATGCCCTATGAAAAGCGGCTGAGGGAACTGGGTTTGTTTAGTCTGGAGAAGAGGAGACTGAGAGGAGACCTCATTGCCCTCTACAACTACCTAAAAGGAGGTTGTAGCGAGGCTGGTGTTGGTCTCTTCTCTCAAATTAGTAATGATAGGACGAGGAGAAATGGCCTCAAGTTGCGTCAGGGAGGTTTAGATTAGATATTAGGAAGAAATTTTTCACTGAGAGGGTAGTTAGGCACTGGAATAGACTGCCCAGGGAGGTGGTGGAGTCACCATCCCTGGAGGTGTTTAAAGAACGAATAGATGCAGTGCTTGAGGATATGGTGTAGTGGTTAGAGAGGATATGGTGTAGTGGTTAGAGTGATGCTAGGAGAAGGTTGGACTTGATGACCCTGGAGGTCCTTTCCAACCATAACGATTCTGTGATTCTATGTTTATCAGCAACTCAGATCATAATCCCACTATTTTCAAAATAGCAATACTCCTTTCCTGACTTGTGACTTGACTTCTGTTATTCAAAATGTGAATCACACCAGGTATTTAATCTATAAACAGGTACTAACCAAACAAACAGGTTTCCACTGTGGTATTAGTGAGTCACTACATTCTGCACTATTTAAGTACATGAACACATCACTGACTTAACAAGAGTTTTAAAATTCACCACCAGGTAAGCAGTAATTACAGAATACATATGGATTTTAGCCTACTTCAGATATAAGGATATACAGCACCACATTACACATGTTTTACTAAGATGAAGAATAGTACTTAGCAATGAGGACAGGCTGGCAGTCTGTGCATGAGTATTCACTAATACTTAACAAAGCTCTGCCAGGACACTGTAACTCAGCCCATGAAGTATCTTAGACTAGAAATTACATCCATATCAGTTTGTATAGATTTGGAGAGAGGAACTTAGTGCTGACGCACTAAGTTGGCTTATACCTCAAGACTGTTAATTTCTGATCAGTCTTAATTCTTAAAATCAAGTTCAGCAACCTAACCATCCTGAACAGATTCTGCCTGGCACAAAACATCATGCAATTCTCAACAAACCCCTGCTGCTTCTAGGGTAATTTTTAGACTCTGTCAATTGAGAGTGAGACCTAACGGCAAGTGCCTCCAGGCACTCAAATGACTGTAGCCCTCCAATAGCTCATTAACTGTAATTATGCTGGACTGTGTACCACAGCCAGCAGTGGGACCAGGAGGAACCAAATCCAGTGCTACTGGAGAGAGGAAAACCCACCAAAGCTGGTGTTTCCAGGCTGCCCAGCAAATGTTCACCCAGCTACTCACTCCATTCCTGTCTTCCCATGGCACTGCACAGTTCTGGGGAAATAAGCAGTGAAGCCAGCCAGTGAGGCAGAAAGACTCTGGCCAACAAGATTTTCATACAACATTGGGAGAATCAGGGAAATGTACTGTCCCTGCATTAGATGCTGCACAGCTGATCCCCTCACATGGGTGCTCCAAACATGGAAGACTGACAAAAAGTGAGCTGTGGAAAAGAGGCCCAGAGAGATGAAATACTTCCTCACTGAACATGTTGCTGTCAAAAATACTACTTAATGCAGGATTATTGGAACTGGTCTAGACCTTCATCACAGTCCCCATTTTAAAAATATGCCTCAAAAGATTATGAGAGTTTGTTGCCTGCAATCAAATGCCATCCACAGAAAGGAATTCCCATCTGGCTTTAGCATCTGTGAATCAAGGGTTGGATATCAATGTCACTAGCCTAACAAGGGAGAGCTAGTCTGTCTATGTTTTCTTTTTCACAAGCATTTCCCAACGTAGCATGAACATGTGTGCCTGTGCTGCAGAAAAATTAAATAATAAATTACGATCAAGGAAGATTAAAGGAGCTGACACAAAACCCACTAAGACCAGATGCACGTAACTGGAAATCTCAATTTATTTTGAACAATCTCACAGAAATGAACCCAACTCAAATCCATCAGGTTGATAGGATAAGAGAAAATGCACATGTGAGAGCAGAGGACTGCAGCCCTGGAAGGAAATGAATCTTGGAGGTTCTACAGGGTGAGGCAAGATATTATATAGGTCTGTCAGCTATAAAATTATATAAAATGTAGGAATATGCAGCAATGTCTGTTCAGAAGAAATTTAAAATCAGTTAGACCTCTTTGCTTTAGGTAGGTACTGGTTTTGAATATGCTTGAGGAAACAGCATTATGTACGTAAGATCATATTAGATGGCTTTCACTCAAACAAGATAAAAGTGACAATATATGAAGTGTAGATCATCAAACCCAAACCTGATAGCTCACCTCCTTTTTATAAAATCAGAACCAAAACTGGGATTTTTGCCTGGCAGTAACCAAGAACAGACTGTCCTCTTTTCAAGGCAAAATCTAGTTAGCAGAAATACAAGTGTGTTTTCTCCTGATCTCACTGTTAGAAGCTCGAATGAATGTTTGTCTGCTTTGCTGGACATATACAAGTATTAGCTAACTTGTCACCCACCTGTTTTTTACTTATTTAATAATACTAACACTATTAACTATTCCATAATATTTGCTTGCGCCCTTACAAGCAATTGAACTTAATGTTAAATGTTTCCTCCTGTCTCCCGTGGCATCATTAAAAACTCCAGCAGCTGATACCCTAAATCCAAGTCTTCTCTTGCTTGCTGCTTTACTCAGTTTACTGTCCTTTCATTGTTTTGCTTTAATTGCTGGAGCTTGATACCATACTCATTTTCCTCAGTCAGTTCATAATATCAGTTTCCCTGAAGGTCAGAAACAATACCTCAGGAAATACCACCTGCTATTCAGGGACATCACAGGAAATTTGCATTTCCACTTCGTAAAGTGTTATTATTTTGGACTGACAATCTACATTTATTTCATTATCCCCAAGTGTTGGGATCCCTAAAATCTAGAACAAGAGAGAATGGGTGTCCTGGCTGGCCTCCCCCTAGCATTTCAGGGTCACTAACAATCAAGAGTGAGAAGACAAACAATTTGCTGCTGAAAGATGTGCATGCTTCACATGCTGCTCTGCCTGTCACTTCCACACCGGTACGGAAGTGATTCAGCCTCTTCGCCCATCTCCCCCTGCCTGGCCACCCCTCCTTTGGAGCTGGGTTGCTGCCTGAGCACATTCTTCCACCCTCTGCAAACAGCACAGAGGAATGAGGTGGTGGATGCAGCCAGAGGATTTACTTCCCTGCAGGAATACAGCAGGCTCGAGTGTGGTTTCTGCAGGGAGCTGGATGCCTTCCTTCTAGTCTTTTATTCACTGGGTGTGAGAACGCAGTGTTTTGGGACCATCGGCAGGAGAACAAAAGCTGTCTCCAGTTAGGTGCTCACAGGGCTTGCAACCTTCACACCAGCTTTAGCCAATATCCCAAAACCCAACCCTTCAGTGCTTTTTCCCCAGAGGGGTATTTTGAGGTGGCCATCAATACAAACTCTAGCAATTTTACTCCCTTAGTGTTAGCAGCACAGCCATGAGAGCTGGGCAGGAACAAGGAGACCTGTTAGAGGGAAGCTGCAATCCTGTGCATTTCTGATGCATTTTCTATGCAGTATGGAGTTCATTAAGCATTAGTAGCCTTCTTACCCAGCTCTTCAAACTCGAACTTATCTTTGGCTGTTTTGTTTTATCCTCCCAAGCTCATGCTGGCAGGGAAGAGCCATGCCCTGCAGTGCAGAGCAGAGTACCTGCTTTGAGTGAATGTGGCTGGGGTAGCGAGTGGCGAGGCTCACGTCACATCCCCTCACGCACGTCAGGAAGAGTGTGCTACATGAAATTTCAGGGGGAGAGGGGTATTCACAACCACCTATCACTTCTCCTAGCAAGTCCACCCTGCAGCCCAGAAACACCTCTAATGGCAAGCTTGAGGCAACCAGACTGAAGGCAGAAATATGCTTTAAAATGCCTTTACTTGTGGAAGTCTGTCCAAATCCAGCTCCGTGGCTCAGGAGGAAGTGTGACTGTGGGAACTTTCCTGCACAGTTTCTTCTTGGCTGACTGAACACATCCCAGAGACTTCACTTCTGGGAGGAATGCCTTGATGTGATTTTTTTTAATGATGAGGGTGTTTCAAGACGTATCTCTATTTCAAGCAGCAGCACTGCAAACTGCATGAAAAGGCACGAGTGAGACAGCAGTAGAGGAGAACACTCACCAACAGCTTTCCGGAGAACACTGGGGAGCTGCTCTGCCACTGCCAGAGCCAAGATAGCCTGCTGCCAGTGAGCTCCACGTTATGCAGAGCCAGGAGTGACATAAGCTCCTCTGCCCTGGTGCTGGGGCAAGGCTGAAAGCTGCTGCTATGCCAGCAGGTCTGAACTGCAAATGCAGTGCTGGCACAAGCAGCTCCAAAGCTGCCCAAAGTTGCATGAGCTTGGCTTGCTTCTCTTGCCCAAGAAGAGGGAATGCAAAGAGGTATGAAGTCACCATGCCCTTTCCCAGACATGAGGACTACTTCAAACTAGACAAGAATTTCCCTGTGGAGGAGTCCTGCCCAGGTATCTGGATGTAGTAGTCATTGGGTGTTGATGGTAAGGTCTTGCTGGCAGAAGAGAACTGGCCCTGACTCAGAGGCTGTTTGCACAAGGGTGTCTTTTAAAACTTCAGACTGATAAAACTAATGACTGCATTGAGAGGTGCTCCTAAAGCACTGAAGTCACCCCTTATTCAATTAAGGAAGCTGTCACTGATCTTTCAAGGAGCCCTGAATGTGTTATTCCCCTCTACGCTGTGCTGAATTCAAAAATATCCATCTGTATGACACTTTGACCTAGGCTGGCAGTCAGAAAGTTCAAAAGGTGAGGAACACCTCTCAACAGGAATAAACAGTGACACATATTTGGAAATAACTCTTGCAATTACAATTCCTATGATTCTATGATTCTATAATTAGCTGTTTGGTACTCTCTTCAGCCTGGATGCTTTTGAACTACTAAGCAGCTACCTAGGAGTGATGGCAAGAAATGAAAGCAAACCAGCCCCAGCCACCTTCAAGGCTGATGTAAAAATCAGAAGGAAGAGAAATGTCAATGTTTAATATTTAAACAAAAAAATGTTTAATTTTTAAACATTTATGTTCCTTTTATGATTGTTAAATCAATATTAATACAGAATGTAAACCATTTTATAGCCTCCACACAGGACTCCCCTGTCGCTCCTTTCCCAAGAAGTCTGCTTTTTAGGCAGATGAGCGCTACCAGCAGGAGGTTCAGAAATGCTGGTCCTAATAAATAACTCCAGAGTGAGAACTGCTGCCCTTCTTCAGACACACTGCCTAATGACTTCAGTGAGAGTTCTGCCTGAATAAAAATACCGAGTTTTGGCCCATTACCTTCAAATGAACAGAACAGTTTATTTATGGCTTGAGGTGCTTCCTCCTGTCCGAACTTTCAGTTTTCCAGGCTGAGCCAAAGAGGTACAAAGGGGGTCTCCTGCAATTCCTCGGGTTGTACATGCACTCAAAAGGGCTCCCAGATTACTGAGTTTTGTGACTTGAGTTTGTACCTGCGATTCCTGCCTTCATTGAGCAGAACCAGCAGGTAGGGATGGGATGTCTTGACAATCAGCTTGGACTGAGCTGAAAAATAATCTTTCTCCAATGCCAGCCTCCAAAGACAAAAATCTTTCTCTAACAATCTTTAGCCTTCATCCTGTCTCCAAACTATATATGCTAAGACATGCTGTGTTTCTAAAAAGCTCTTACAACCTATAGTTGAAAACCAGGATATGAAAAGCAGTAGAAACAATACCCAACGGCCATGCTTCTACCATTTATTTCCATGAGTTTGCTGCAACAAGACGATCCAAAAAGCAATCAGTAAATACTCATGAGCAAACCTCACACCAGTCCACTGCATCCTGCTAACATCACGCAGCTGCTGCCCCCCGTCCATTCACTTCCTCACATATTGGAACTTACTTCATTCATTCTGTTGGGAGAAGGTGCTGCAGTTCTCCCCCACCAGCCCATTTCCTTTCCAGAGAGCACCTCAGCACAGAGGGCTGCAAAGCAGCCTCCCAACTCCTCTCTGTCCCACCACTGTGGTCCTTGGGAAGGAGCACAGGGAGGAAGTGGTTCTGACGTGTATTTTACTGATGTTTTAAAGCATATGGTCTGAATGCTCTGAATGCCATGGAAGATTACTGTCACATGTCCTAACCCACTGCCTATCTGTTGACATAGTATCACCTTTGATAAATTGCTGGATACCATTTTCCCATCAGCGTTGGTCTAAACATAGGAATTATAGGCAGGACACAAATCCAAATGACTCTTATATGCTTAATAAAATAAATAACAATCAGCTCCTTAAACGTTTCTCCTTTAAAGGAATTTTCCTTCTTTTAGATCAAACACTTCCTTAGGATCATGCTAATTGGCACGTTCCAGTGCCATAAAAGACTAACACAAAGGAAAAAAAAATACAGTGTGTTCAGAACCTGCCAGATTTATATTTTTAAATTCTAAAATATATGTTCACGTCATGCTTTGGGTACTGGCACAATTTCTGAATGAATGCAAAGAAAGCAAGATCTGCTTGAATGCACCAGACCCCCTTACACATACTTAGCATAGCTCCAGGTCAGTGGAGCCAGACCAATTTACACCAGTTCAACAGTTGGCCCAGAAAGTTCACATGAACTGGTATCTTTGTAAGTACCTCCACTCTTCACTCCTTCCCAAACTTGTGAATGGGTTAATGCCGCATATCTCAGTACACCTCTGAACTATTTGGATTCGGTTGAGGTCACACGAAAGCAGGCTGGAAAAAGCACACGCACCTCTGCCACAGCCCCTCGCTCGACACATCTTCCGCACACTGATGGGGAGATAACATCAGCCTTTGACAGGAAAACTGATTACTGACATGCTAGGTCAGCATGGATAAAATGTTACATTTTGGGATTTTCGTGAAGACAACATTTTCTGAAGTAAGCAGGTATTTTCAGCTCAAAATTTCATTTTCATCTGAAACTGAATTTTCTGATGAAAATATTTCAGCAGAAATAAGTCTTGTCAGAAGCTAACAAAACTTTGTACTCTGCTACAACAATGCATCTCAGTGTGCTTCTGCTCCACAAACCTGTATCCTTCTCAAGCCCTACATATTTCAGCTTTCAGTACGGCTCACAGATCCATGGATAGAGACTTCACTGACTCAGATCCCTGAGCGCTCTGCTTTTAACCTCTCATCACCTAAGCAAAGAGGAGGTTAGCACATACTAAACCATTGGATTTGTTGCTCCAAGTATACAGGGAAAGAGTAGTGATGTGTTTGAGAGCCAAACATAAGCCATTTGGGGATGTGCCGGGCAAAATCAACACCTGACAGCTGGTGATCAGCCCGGTTTCACTCCAGTGGTGCAGTACTGGTGAGAACTGGCCCATGTCACCCAAGGAGATGCTCTACTATTAAGAGTTCCAAGAGGAACCCAAGTGTAGAGCCCCTCGGAGCAGCCCAGTCACTCAGCATAGCAGAGGACTGAGATCTCTCTGGTTCGCAGGACTATTTGAAGCTTGTATGAAGCTCCTATTGCTACAGTACTGGACAATCTCCCATACACTAAAAAATATACGCCAGTAATGACTCTTTTTTCCCCTTGCTGTTGGCTTACAGAAACAGCTTAATTACCACATTGAGTTTATATCATGTCTATGTGTCATTGGAAGATGTTCTCATGAGCATGCACCAAATTTCAGTGCATCTGAGCAGCCATGCTTATGCACCGTAAAACAACCTCTGCCACTTAATCTTCTAAGATCTTCTTTGGCCACTTCATGTTCCCATAGTCTCTGAGGAACATAGATTTGCACTCTAATCCCTCCAACACTTCTGCATGAGCCTCTGTCACATCTGACACAATAGCTGTCTGGGAAGTGAAATGTTAATCTGTCAGCCAATGCTTAACATAGGGACTCACATTTAAAAAGACTGCCAAACCTCCAGAAAGTGCCATGTATATCGTATCATGTCAATGTAGATCATAGGGCCATTAACCTCTTCCCTGCAGTCTTGTCCTGGGCTGCACTGGCAGCGTCACCCTGGCTGCCAGCACTCCCTGCACGACTGGCCCACAGGGCACTCAAGCTACAAGCTCCAGCAGCACAGCCCAGACTTTGCCTTGTGGGCAGGACTACGGTGCTGGTCATCAACACCACAGTCTCAGTGGCTTCTTCAGTGCAGTGAGAGGCTACATAGCTTCTACCATAAAAGTTAAAAACTTGAATAAAGATACAAGCATGTGTCACCCCAACCAGCAAGTTTCTTGGTGCAAAACATGATGGTGGTGTCCCAGTCCTGCTGCAGCTCCACAGGCAAGGATGCTGCAATTGCTGCTTGTCAGAGCTCTTGTTAGCAGTCACAGACCAAGGACAAGCAACCAACTTCAGACTCTTTTGTTCCTCCTGATCAGGACTTCAGCATATGACTGTTCACTTAAATTATGTGGCTAGTACCTTTTCCAGGCAGCTTCGATAGTAATGATAGCAATGATGTAATCCAGATGAGGGATTATCAAATTGCTTTGATTTACAGGGCTGTCAGGTTAACACCTTTCACAAGAACTAAACTAATCAGACAGCATAGTTTTTAAAAGAAAGACCATACATGGTACTGACAGCAACTTTATAACTTAAAACAATCCTAGAATTTCCAGTCAAATCTAGTGGATGTTACAGACTTCACAATACCTGCAAAAGCTCCACCTAAAAATCCCTCTACTGCCTCCAAAGCAACCCTGCAAAGCAGTGTGCCAACAAGAAACAGGGGGAGTCCAACTGTGAGAAGATGGACTTACCTTCCCTTTAGCACTCTGCCAAGCCTCAGGCCACTTGTTCTGTGGCTGGCCTCCCTACTCTGAGTTAGAGCAGCAAGGCTGATGTTGGTAAGCAGGGTGTCACCCAACGCAACTGCTGATCCCCTGATGAGCAGCTAATGGGAGCTGGGAGCAGAGAGAGTGAATCATCCTTCTCCAGCACACCAGCCTGCAGGCACAAAAGGTCTGGGCACCAGTACATTGCTCCCCTCCCAGGGTGTAGAGCATGTCATCTCTGCAGTACCCAAGCTGCCCACAGCTAGAGAGTGCTCTGTGGAGGCTGCATGAGCTGTGGGGCCACCATCCTGCTTGTGGGTCATTTATGTACATCAAATTATCAAAAGTAGCTATAGAAACTAAAGGAGAATGGAGAGAAATGAAAAAGTGGATTAGTATTGTTTGACATCTACATTGACATCCTCATGATTCAATGCATCTGACAACCATTAAAGGCCCATGAGCCAGACTGAATCTTCTCTCATAGGCTTCCTTCATTAATAACTGCCTATTAGGAGACTGTATCCTTTTCTGGTGCCGACTACTATATACAGGACATTAGATTAGCAAATCCATGATCTAATCCTGTATTGTACTTGTATTTTTTTAAAAGGAGATGTCTACACGGTACTTGCAGAACATAAAACCCCCTCTTCCCTCACTGCCAACCTTGAAACAGAATCCCCTTGCTGAGGAGATGGGGAATTATGCCATATTTTCACATGTGGATAGCCAGTTAAATTGTACGCAAAGTCTTTTAACTGTCTGGTTCTTTAATTTTGTTATATATAAAAACAGTAAAGAAAATTATTGCTTCAAAAATGTTTGTTTCTGTTTTAGAAATAAATGTAAAATATGTCCAAATGCAGCCAAAATCCTATTTTTGTCTCATTCTAACTAAACCATGGCCAAACCAATTTCCTTCAAATTTTAAGGAAAAAATGAAAGTTCTTGGATCTCAGCTGAGGACTTCCGCCCAACATTTCAATCTAGAGAGAATTTTTATGGCTGTGATATTACTAATAAACAAAGTTTATAATGGAAACATTGACAGGACCTCCACCAAAGGGATACCAGCAAGGGCCACTGTAATAAATTCAATTAACATCCAGTAGAAACTCTGATCTCATCGCACACCAACTAACATTATGCTTGGAATAAAATAAAACTAGCGTGGACTGGCTGCTGTCAGTTCTCGAAGACTGCCATCCTTAAAGTCCTCCCACAGAGTAGCAGGTTTTATAAACCGATGCACCTTCTTCAAATAAACAGAAGCTGCTGATGCTAGGCTAGATTCCCTCTTCATTTAACCAGCTTGAACTCCTTTAAATCTAGAATATCACTGCTGGCTATGCAAGCCCTCAGCCTTCGTACTGAGGTTATGACTACAGCTGACTTTTTGGCTCAGTAGCCGTTGAAAAGATTAAACAAAAATTAGCAGTTCCTGTATAACAAAATATTTAGATATTAACCAGAGTTAAAAATCAAGCCTTAGTTTGCTTCCTGCCCATCGGACATGCTACACTGAACATCCTCTTTAAATTCCACAGGTAGTAAAACTTGCACTAAATGAGGCTGGTCTCAGCACAAGTCTGTACTGATGCCAGGCACAGCAATCTCTTCCATGAGTGCTGCTTTGCAAGCACTGAGGCTGCAAGGCATAGGGGTTCTTGAAAAGACGCTGCTTTATAGGTTCACTGATAACTTGATAGAGCTGATAATGCAATTATTGCATGCTGGGAGCTGACAAGTTAAACAGATTTTCACAGTAGTAGCAGAGTAATGCCAGAAATGGGCAGGAAAAGCAAGGCCAGTACAACTCACAGGATGTAAACTTCTGTTTCCTAGGCAAGTAAATAAAATAAATCTTTTTCAAAAGGATGTGCCTGTAACCCATACTTGATATGGTGGAGGTGCTGTCAAGATAATGACAGTGGAATTCAGGTGGGGCTCGGGTGCATGCAAGTATGGCGACAAAAAGCCTTGTGTCACAGGATAATTAGATATGTAATATTAAGGAGCCTAATAATCTGTTCCTGATGAGAAAGTCTCCAAGGTGGGAACCAAGCAGCAGAAAGGGGAAGGGAAAGCCACCTCTGAACCTGAGGACAGGCATCCTTTTACCACAGGAGGATGGCACCGCTGCCGGCTAAGAGCCGTCGCTCTCCCTGCTTGGACGCTGGTGAGCATTGTGGCATGGCTTCCCATCCTCTTCAGACAAAAGTGGCCAGGCTTGCTCAGATCAACCATTTAAACCAACTGAACTAATCTGGCTGATGTTGCTTGGAGCATATGAGGAAGCGCTCGCAGACAGCGCTTGGCCACAGCTGGGCAAGGTCAGTAACCTCTGTCCAGAAGGCTGTGACAAGCAGCTGAGGGCAGTGATGTCTTCCACCGGCACAGCTGTATCTTGAAGGGGACATCTTCCTACAGCTTAACTACGTGGGGTCCTCCACCAGCAATGGGCTGCCAGGGTGACTTGTCCTCTTTCCTATACCAACCTCACCCACTTTGTATCATTCAGGCAATCAATCCCTTCTCACTAGCACACAGCTCTGGAATGGATGAACTTGTGCTTTCAGATAATTTTTACTGCCACAGCAATGTGAATAGTCTTTATGGTAACAGTAAGCTGAATAAAAGACTGCACTGTGGGACAGTGTACAGGTCACAGTAATCAATAAATCCCCCAAAGCCCCCAACACACACAAATAAGACCAAAAGGTGCTAGCACCTAGTCTAACCTCCTGCAAAGCAAAAGTCACAGTTTTGCCCAGCAATTCTTGCATCAACATGATAATTTAATGTTGAAGTATTGCATATCTTTTAGAAAAACATCCAATTGTGATTTAAAGACTGCAAGTCTTGAAAAATTCACCACATCCCCTAAGGAAGCTGTTCCCATGATCGATTGTCTTCATTCTTCAAAATGTATACCTCATGTGCATGTGGGAACTGAAAATGCAAAGGGTAAGTGAGCCAAGTTCTCGTGCTCTGGCATGAATGAAGGATCAACCTCATATCAGTTTTATGAGGTTATTATAACTCCACATAAGAGGCTATACTATCTTTCTGGAAGATGTCATGCAGAGTTAGTGTGAGAGTGCTAAACATTTTCCCCACTTTGTAAGAACTTTTCAGACTGTCTCTTTCTCAAGACTAAAATGGACTTTACAAGTTGCATTATTTGCACACAAGGTACATGATCTACAACAGCCATCATGATGATAGTGGTACCAGGGCTCTTCTCGGGACCCCAAACTGGCTTGCTTGCCTAGCAGCTGGGGATGAAAAGTCAGCTCCTGCAGTTAAAAGAGATCACGGTGCTGCCAATCAAAAAGTACATTTTTCTTTCCAGCCACAGCTTTGGTTCCTCCATATGGCTGAAGACAGAGGACGCACCACTGACATGCAACCAAGGGGGAGTGATTTTGCCTTGCGATCCGACAAATGCCATGCCAAGGGTCAGAGAAGCTGGTATTTCAAGGACTGATGAAGAAAAGTTAATTAAGTTCTTTAAAAATAACGCCATCAAAAAATGTTCATGAAACAAAAACACCAACACAATGAATCAAGTGAAATTTCTCATTTCAGTTACTGGTCTCAGTTCTGATCACTCACGTTTGTTTTAATCAAAGACTGATTCGTATTGCAAACAGAAAAGCAGACCTTTTCATTTGGAAAATGCCGAACAGGACATGTAACTTTTTTTGGTTGTAACTGAAATGGGAAATTCATTGCAACAGACCTTTCCTCTTAGGAATCTCTGATTTAACTATTTAGTGTTTCTGGATGACAAAA